>BCNH02000011.1:5413262-5423552 GCA_001662345.2 Metrosideros polymorpha var. glaberrima
TTTCTTTTTTTTATTCTTTTCTTTTCTTCTCTTTTTTTCCTTTACTTTTTTTTTTTCCTTTTCTCTTCTTTTTTTTTTCTTCCTTTTCCCATCGCCGACCATCACGGGGCCTTGTTAATGGCCAGCAGAGGTCGCCAGTCTCAGGCAAGGGATGCTTGGGCCGAGGTTGGCAATGGCCGCCCTCATCGAATTGGGTGAGGGTCTCCCTAGCGGGCCCTTTGCTTGAGGGTAGCGAAGGGAAAAAAGGGGGAAAAATGAAGAGAAAAGGAAAGGAAAAAAAATAAAATCGAAAAAATATATTTTTTTTAAAAAATTGTCCACGTCAATATCGATCGTGCCACATAGGACGCCTCGCGTCTACATCAGCAATTTCGAGAAAAAATTGGCCGGATGAACTCAATTGGTAAAACACGAAAAGATTTAAAACTCCATTGACATAATTAAAAAGTTTATGATTGAATTGAAAGTTTATGATTTTTTAAATAATTTTTTCGTGTAATAAGCATCATAATGGGGAACGCATCACTCCTACATGCTCATCAACTGTAGTCATTATCCACCCAAATTAATCCATCATGCGATGTACCAAGAGAATCTATGGAAGTTGGATGCAAGTCGTGAGCAGTCGATCATATATTGGCCCTCCCATCAATACGATCGATAGATCTTCTCGTGCACGGTGCCAACACGGCCGCACCTCGAGCTTTTCCGCTCATAGATCGAGAGAGACCACTTGAATCCGGTGTGCTCGAGACCATCTGATTCGACCCGTCCGCTTTTCTAACGCACTTGGAAATTTCTCAGCTAGCACCTGAGGCCGAGACAAATGAGGGCGACGCGACTTCGCGGTACTGTGTCTGTCTTCTCGCGTCGTCTTTCGCGGTCGCAGGGCGAACAGTGGACACTATAGATATTGCGGCCTTCGCACATTCAGACACGCGGAGATACGACAGTGGTGATGATCGAAGGGGGGTCATATTTGACTGAGCAACCTTAATCTTACCGAAGACCCATGACCCAACCAAGTCAACCAATAGTGGCTTGCTGATCGAAGCACGACAAGTTGCTGTCCCATGGACTTTTCTTGGACACTGAATTTTCCTGGAAGGAGGGGTGTTTTTGTTGCTCCCGGAAGCAAAGTGAAGATGCCCATCCTCCGTCCAAGGGCAAACCTGTTGAACGGCCTGCTTTTCTTTTCTTTTCTTTTCTTTTCATCAGGAAAGTTGAGTGAATTGTGAAATAAAGGTGTTCAGATGAGCCTCAAGAAATTGATCGAAAAATTAAATGGATACTTCTAATGGGGACGAATCTCTTGTGTGAACAAGGCTTTTCAATTGAGGACAAGCGAGTTTTTTAGTTAAACAGGGAAAATTATCCAAAAAGTCCTATATCTACTGCACTTTTGCCCGGGCGAAGGCAACGCTCGGTGAGTGGGACTCGCCCTCGCTTGGCTGGGCCTTGCCTGTGGCGGGCGAAGGCAACCCTCACCCAGGCGAGGCCAACTGGCCTAGCCATGGCCGGTGGCTAGCCATTGGCAAAGGGAAGAGAAAAGAAAGAAAAAAAAAATCGAAAAAAAATTAAAATATTATTAAAAATTATTCACGTAATTTGCCAGATAGACTCATTTGGTAAAGTGTTTTAAGGCATAGGACTCAATTGAAAAGTTTAGAAAAAGTTTAAAACTTTTTGGACAATTTTCCCAAGCTAAATATGTAGCTCCAAAACAGTAGAAACAATGGATCTGAATTTTAATCGAGTGATTCTCAAGAAATCATATTTGATCCACTTTGAATCGGACTGACTGAGCCAGCTACTTCTCCAATTGAGCCAGCTCCCGATTGAACACTCCTATAGTGAATCTAGTATTGTGTCCCATAGAATTATCTACTTCTAATAGGCTAAACCAAAGCCTCTTTTCCTAGTAACCAGTTATTACATGAAACCTACTATATTTACACCATTAAAAATGTCATAATTTTTGTGCAATAATTCTGCCTGTTTTCCACATCCATGTTTCTAATGATGTTGTGTGTGGATTAGGCACATCGCACGGTGCATGTCCGATTCCCCATGCTACCGATTGAACAAGCAATTCCATGTTTGAACCACGGACTTAAAAGTCTTAGCTCTAATCTTACCAGGTTATCCGGTTTAGTCATATGTTTCGCTCGTCTAAACGTTACCAATTTAAGGTGCGCTTTCTTGTCACTGGAAAATGGGATTCATGGGATAACCCAGAATTTTCAAGGGTTTCGTCTTGATACGATAGAGTTCACCGATTTGATTTGAAACTCGCCCCCAAGTCTTGGGACTTTGGCATAATTTCCTTCACATTTCCATAGAGTCACTCAAGTTCAAGCCTATGTACGGCATTTGGATTTGGATTTGGATTTGGTATAGGATTAGACCTCCCAAATAGGCACGTCGTGCGTCCTTTAATATCATGGAGTTCCCTTTCTCTATCTCCTTAATCATTAAAAAGCCATTGCAGGTCGATGAGAAGTTTACATTTGAACTCATATGTTCTTGACTTTTTGGTTTTGCACGTTCTCATTTTATCACCTCCGTCACATTTTCTCAGTGCATTCCCAGAACTAGGGTTCGAATCGAACAACTCTATTAATACGGATAAAAAGTTCGAGAGGGGGTCTAGACCTGCCTTGTGAAAGCTTCTCTTGGTAATAGGAAGAATGGACAAAAGGTGGGGGGCAAACGTATTGCTTTTCTTCCACTAATTTGCGGGGCTTCTCTTATTTTATCCACCTTTAACGGAAGAAATTATTTCCCCAGGCGGTGCCCGTGCGTTGACATCGGCATACACTTTGGGACAGAGGGGAGAAAAGTTGGGGCAGGAAGTTTCTCTGCGGTCTATAGGGGAGTGAGGGATCGAAAGCTGATTGCAATCTAGTCTTTCTGGTCAGGACCGCCTGCCAAAGCCATGGTATTTCATGCGTTAGTGATTTGAAAGTTTGCATCTAGCAGATTTACCTGTGAATACGCCGAATCTGATTCAAATTCTCTGACCCAGAACAAATAATTAAGAAAACAACGCAAGCATGGTTTTTAAATCTGTTTAGAAGCTTGATATTTATTGAGGAACGAAGGGTGGAGATTCCGTCCAGGACAATCCGGGTTCATTTCATCACCCATGCAACACAGTCGAAAGGTTTGTTCTTTCAGTCTATGACGCCAGTGTTCTGACGTGGAGAAGCCCTTGCCTGAAACAAAAAATAAGCCGAAATCAGATAGGACATGCTAATTGCGTAAACGAAATATCAAGTGACATGGATTAATATTACCACTTCGAATAAAGAAGGAAACTCCAGATATGCCCACATGTGTAAAACAAATGGAGTGGCAATGCCATAGGCAGAAAGAAAGGCGCATGCACAAATGCTCACTCATGAATACGGACCTCGGCATGCACGTCCACACAGTACATTAGCAGATGAGCACATGCGCACACGCACCCGTACATGAAGGTCCGCTCCTACCCACCCACACAACAGCAAACACACCCACACACATTATCCAAGCCGTGTCGAATACACATTTTTTCAATGTTATAAGAGTTAATTTACAAACAGAAATAGATGCACCTTACAACAGTAAGATCAATTAACCAGGATAGGCACCTTTGACTATCCACTAAAACATATCTTGTCATCTAAAGAAGTGGTTGCCATTCAAGCGTTTTTCCTGCGAACATTGGGAGGATCTCACCAAATGGAAAGGAGAAAGATTCCGGGACAACCCATGGATTCTTTCTTAGCGTAATCTTCGATATGTTCCTCGGAAGCCCATAGAAATCCGGCCCGTTAAAGCTAGTGAAGGCTTCCAGCTTGTCAAGTGCCCCTGCCTATCAATAAGGAACTGCTATCAGCCAAACAGTTATTTGCATGTGTTACCATTTAGGTAGCAAAAACCAATGCCAAAAAATTAGATCACAAAGATTAATGATGTGTCCATCAACAAGACAGAGAACGTATGGACCTCAACATGAGTTGACCAAATCCATATGAATTTGAGTTTTAAACTATTGAATTTAAGGGCAACATGCATCTTTTAATCCTCAATACCTACTAGGAGACAATTGATTTGAGTAGAGAACAGCTTCAATGTAATACTGCTAATATATATGGACCAGATAAGAGAAGGCTTTCTTTCAATGGTTAGATCCAGCTAAATAACATGCCAACATAATATTAAAATGCTAGTTCAAGCTAAGCTTGCCAACTGAGATTCGAGAAGTTAACGTATAATTATCGATTTTATGAATCAGTTGTTAGGTAAGTATAAAATGAGTAGTTCGGGTTTTCTTGGTGATCTATAAATAGAGCTCTTACGTAATATATCAAGTCATTGAGTAGATATATAGTCATTGTGTCCTTTCGCTCTTCTTCTCTCTTCAGATTCTACCACTTTTACAGAAGAAATAACTATTCCTGCAAGGCTGCAAGGACGAGCCAGGACTTTCAACTAGGAAGTGCATATGGCTGTGCTACAGAAAAGTTTCAGACAAGAACACGATGCAGACATTCTCAGTTACATTGCTTATGTCTTTTCTCCTACTTTTCTCAATCGAATAACATCTCTTAAATACAATTTCATCAGAGAACAGGTGCATGGAGCGTTGCTGATTTAAGTACATCTAACCTGACCTAAGACCTTCAACTGATAGAAGTGCAATACATGTTTTAAATCTGATTAATGTAGCAGTTGGAATTATGGAGATTTTTCATTTTCAGCAAGCAAATTAGATTTTGGTTAAACAAGCTTGAAGAGTTGCACATGTCAACCACAAAATTTACTATGACGTCCTTCAAGGAAGTTTATATTCAAGAATGTTATGAAATCTCACAAACAGACCAAAAGGCTGAGATGTATCAAACTGATACCAGCTAGAAACAAAATATTTCACATTAGACAATAACCTAGCTTTACAAATCATCAAACAAAAGGAGCAAGACCATATTCATAGACAAACTCTGTCAACCTGTTGGAAACTTGGGTGGTACATTGATTTCCTCTTCTTCTTCTTATTCTTTTTTTCTTTTTCTTTTTTTGGGTCATTGGCTGTACTATGACTGGAAGACAATTATTGGAGGTCAAGTATCAATAAGGATATTCTTAGCAGCATCCACATCACAAAGGAAACATCATTCTAATGGCACGTAAAACTCATGAGTATTCTGATCCTCTTTAGAAAGATGGGAAAGTACCTCTTCGAAGACCTTAGCATAGAGTGACAAAGCAACTGGAGCATTGTAGATACCAGCACATCCACAAGGACACTCCTTCCTTCGTCTCTCATGAGGAGCACTATCAGTTCCAAGGAAGAATCTTTTACTTCCACTAGTCACAGCTGCCACGATAGCCTGTCCTAGATGGCATCAAACATGACCAAGTGAATCTCAAACAAGTAAATTTGGAAAAATAAATAAGATTTAAGCACACTGCTCCGCAAAAGTTCATGCCAGTATCAATCGAAACGAATAACTACTCATGAATCGGGGAATTTTGAGCAAGATGTGTAATTGATGCAAATTCAGGAAGGGAAGATCGCTCGGCAATTAATATACTTAAATAGGCCTATCAGACTTTAATTTCAAACCAGCATGTAGCCCCTCATTAAATGTCAAGGCTACTTAAGCTTGCTAAGCAAGACCAAAAGATAAGAGATCGGTGAAGTTATATTGTAGCAGCAGCAGCATACAATAGTATTCACTTACTGTGGGTCTCTCTTTTTAGTACAGGAAGGCAGTAATTATGTGGCTGCAATCCTCCTTGGAAAATAGAGTTCCTATTCAAGAGAAGATGCTGTGGAGTAACTGTAGCCGCTATAAATCCTGAAAAATTATACAGATTCAGATTGCACTCCCTTATTCTTCATTAATTTATGTTTTTTTGTCAGGAGAGGACTGGAGGTGAAGTAAAAAGGACGTAAACTGCCATAAATTGGCATTGAACCTTCTCTGCTAGACTCCACAAAATTAACAGCATCAGATGTAGTGATGTGCTCCATCACGATCTTCAGCTGTGGAAGTTTGTGGATTAAAGGCTGTAAAACAGTGTCAATAAAGACCTTTTCCCGATCAAATATATCCACAGCAGCATCTGTAACCTCCCCATGGACCTGCAAGTACCATTCAAAGCATTTCTAAATGAGAATGTCGACCTGTCTAGACAAACTACCACCATAATGAAAGGTGTAAAATGGCATACTGCACAACAACTTACTAAAAACAAGGACAAAAAAGTTGCCCATTAATCTAATGATCCCTGCAGCATTTTCATCCAAGAAGCAGCATAAACCTTAACAAAGAAAGAAACCTTTGGATACATATGACCAATACATGAAAACCACCAGACCATTTTAAATTATGTCAGATTTCACCGAACCTCACATGAGCTCTCATTGTTCCTCTCTTCCAAATACATGGTAAAATGTTTAGTTCTCTTAAAACTTAATTATTCTCCAGTTTAATTTGCAGCAGGCATACCACAAAAAATCCATTCCGCACGTGTAATGAGCCTGAAATCTTGATCAGAAAGTCATGGCAAGCTAGCTAACAACAATTGATTTTGAATAATTAAGTTACCAGCAAAGGCATGTCTTGCTTGACCATTTCCTCAAGGACAGGAAGGCATTTTCCTAGAAGATCGGTAACACCATCCTGAGAATTTGTAGTAGCACCAGCTGGGTACAGCTTTACTGCAAACACGGCACCACTCTGTCCTGCTTATGCAATTAGTATCATCATTGCCTATGGACAAGATTAACAAATTTAACTCTGAAAAAAGAAAAGAGATAGAAGAGCCAAATGACACTCTTTATCTTCTATAAGATTATATTCTGAACTCTGAACGTCAATGAAACTGCTAGCACAGAGATATTGCAGAAAGGAATCAATGGACAAATCTCAATCATGAAAACTATGGAAGAGATAAACAAAGGAGCTATCAAAAGGACATAACTGTCAGAAAAAAATTATTTATCCTTAGCAACCAAATAACTTAATTCCATTAAGTTGCCGACCAAGACAAGCTCAAAAAGTACCAAAATCAACTTCCACAAGTGCACTTTACCTGAATTGCATTTTACAAATCTATCAGCCTCTGCCTGATTTGCCTTTTTATTATCTTATTAATTAAAAGCAGGCAAATAGTTTCATCAAAATCTTACAAATTGGCATTAGGAAAAGAAATTTCAGCAAGCAAATTTAAAAAAAAGAAACATTTTAAATCACTTGATCATGCTCAACGTGAATCATAATCCAGTATCATGAGAAACTCAAATAATAAAGACCCAACAGAGTTAACATTTACAATGGTCATGAGCATGACAACCTCAATAAACTTCAAACCTCTTAGATAGTAGAGCAGAGAAATCTTCAAGTCAAATAGTGCACATATAGCTTCAATTCCAAATGAGGAACTGCTCTGAATCTGGATGTAATATAAGACTTACGGGCTAGTTTGATCTCATCAGGTTTTGTGGAATCCGTCAAGTAAAGTGTCATGAGAGGAGTAAAGTTGCTGTTGACTGGCAATGCTCTCGTGATGGATTCCCTATAGGCCACTGCAGCAGATGTGGTAGTAACAGGAGGCTTCAAATTTGGCATCACTATAGCCCTTCCAAAATGACTCGCACTGGAGATGTGGAAAATACCAGACACAAGGTGACATCAGGCAACTAGCTCAAAAGATCCAGGGGCACCTCCCATTGTGCGATACTTTTTATTGTCTAGAGAACATATGCATACAAGTTATGTTAATCCACCAAAGAAATATAAGCTAAAATAGATGACCTGTGAGGGAGAACAGCTTCAAGAAGACTCCCGTCACGAAGGTGAAGATGCCAATCATCAGGCTGTGTTAAAGTCAACTCCATCTTGGTTCCTTTTGATTTTGACAGATTATGCCCTTCAATCTTAGCCGAATTGAACTTCAACACCTATGATGCATGTGAATATCTTCATAAATTCAGAACAGCCTAAAAAGAAATAGATGTATTTTGGGAAAGATAGATCTGCAAGGAAGCTTGAAAGAGTAGAATTAGCATTGAGGTTCAAAATGAACTAGAATTAAAGTTTGAAGTCAATTCTAATGCCATGAAATGCTTATAAGTTACAATAAAAGAAAAAAATTCTAATGCTGTAAAATTAAAAAATCCAGTGTATGACCTCTAAAGCATGTACTCAAGACACTTCATAAGAAGTTCTACTGATCCAGTTTATCACTCTAGCATGTAGCCATTCACACACATAACTTCCATTATTAAGTAGCTATCGCCAACAGAATATCTCAAGTAGCTTCAAAAGTAAAAAGCCCATCTATTCAGAATGAAAGCAATAAAGAAATTTAAAGCTAATCAACTGTAGTCAAACAATAGTGGGTGGAAGCACACACATTGAACTGCATTTGGGTCAATGAGATACTCAACTGTAGCATCAATGGAAGCTATATAGCATTTGAACCTAGTGCCAAGGTAAAGGTGAAGAAACCCACCATGTGAACAAGTCAATAAGCAAGAACCAATGACAATTTTGAACTTTGGACTCTGGATTGAACAAATGGAAAATAAGCATATTAAAATTTGGGGATAATGTCGCCAGTGATCCCTATACTCTAGCTTGGTATTCAAAATTGTTACTCTACTTTTTCTTTGTTCAAAATGGTCCTTCTACTTTTTAAAATGGTTCGCTATTTGTCCCTGAACTGTTCTGGCAACGGTCACAAAAAAAGTATTTCTTATGAACAATTTAATGGAAGGACTATTAGTCAACCGTTTTTAATTTTGAAAAGAGAAAGAGAAAAAAAACGTAGAAGGATGATTTTAAATTTTGAGCAAAAGTACAGGGGATTAATGCCATCAAGAGAGAATTGGCAACTTAGAATAAATCATCTGTGCTAACTGAAGTACATTCCTAACAACAATCGTGGTATTTTTGCATAAAGACCACACAAAGAACGCAGAATGTTCTACAGGGGAAGAGTTGTGCCTACATTGCATGGTAGGACCAGTGTCTTTATCATTCCAACGCTACCGAACTAAAGCCTCTTCAGATTTTGAGACCTCGGGAAAGCTCCAATCGAAATTCCTAGAAACAAGGAACATGTATATTAGCGTGCATACCAGACTACTGCATTGTGAGCAACTTGAACCTCACAGGACCGGACAAACCCACAGCAAAAAGCTACACAATAAACAGACCCGGGCATGGGAATAGCATAACTCGCTCGCAATGCCTTTCTTAAGCAGGACCCACATTCGCAACTTTCTCAGCGGAATATTTTCAAGCATCTGGCGGGCAACGGCACAAGCGCACGCACCGTCGCACACCAAGTGAACAAAGATGGCCAGTCGCGCAACCAACAGCATCATGGCGCAACGTATCATGCCAACATTTTCCCACTCGCACAAGCCCGCAAGAAACAGCAAGAGGAAAAAGAAAGACAAGAAGAGAAAGCGAGGGCCGTGAATGAAACGAGTGAAGTCCGAGGCGAGGCGAGGCGAGGCTCGAGTTGAGAACTTCTTACACTCTGCTTCGACCAAACGCCTCAGTCGCATTCGAATTCGCAGAAGAAGGCGACGCGAGCCCAGCTGCAGGTGAATGGGAGAGCTGAGAGTTGATTTCATATAAAAGCTTTCCTCCATAAGACTGTGCTTATGCTTGAAATAATTAGTTAATAAAAAAATATTTTTATTATTGAAGATAGTTTATGTTTCATATTTTCGTGATAGATCAAAAATAATTTTCGTTCGTCTATTTTTATAAGCAATATAAGTGATCGTGTTTTGAAAAATATTTTCGAATCATTCATTTTTCGCAAAACAAATCAAGCCATAAAACATATAGTTAGTCCAATAAGAAAATTAATAAAGATATAGTATTAAACAATCCAATTCCAAATAATTTTTCAGATAATATTCAAATTCATATTTGTAAATCTATCCATTCGACAGAGAGTATAGAATAGAGCGGTTAACGGGAATCAAAGTTGTATCATTTTCTTTTGGGAAAGAGCCTTGAAAAAACTTTAAACTTTGCTTTTTATGATATATTTACTCTAAATTTTTTTTGTGACACAAAAAACTTCAAACTTTGCTCTTTATGACACATTTATCCTAAACTTATACAGTGTGACAAATTTATCCCAAACTTCATTTTTTGACACTAAAAATCTCAAATTTTTATTTATGAGATACATTTATCTCAAAAAATTTTTGACCTAAGGGCATTTTCGTTTTTTACCTTTTTATTAAAAAATATTTAAAAAAAAAGA
>BCNH02000011.1:5423666-5472105 GCA_001662345.2 Metrosideros polymorpha var. glaberrima
GTGTGACAAATTTATCCCAAACTTCATTTTTTGACACTAAAAATCTCAAATTTTTATTTATGAGATACATTTATCTCAAAAAAATTTTGACCCAAGGGCATTTTCGTTTTTTACCTTTTTATTAAAAAATATTTAAAAAAAAAGAAAAAAAAAAGTGGGGGATCGCGGGGCAAGGGCTGTAGGCCCTTGCCGCGCTGGCCTGTCGCCGAAGAGGGCTGGTGGGGGTCGACGGGGCCTCGGCGAGGGTCGCCGACCCTCTCTGGTCGCGAGTGAGGGCCTAGTGACCCTCGACCAACCTGTGTTGAGGGCTTGGGCGAGGGTCGGTGAGCCTCACCCAACGCTGGGCGAAGGCCGCACGCAACCCTTGCCCAAATCAGGGCGAGGGTCGCCAACCTTCATCGAGGCCCCAATAACTCCCGTTGGCCCTCTTTAGTGACGAGGCTAGCGATAGCAAGGGCATACCGCCCAGGCCCGGATTTTTCTTTTTAAAAATATTTTGAATATTCTATTTAATAAAAAAAGTGAAAAAAAAAATTGAGGGTAAATGCATCTTTTTACTTCAAATAGGGTAAATGTGTCACACAATCATAAATTTGAGGTTTTTTTATATCAAATAAAAAAATTTGAAGTAAATGTGTCACAAAGGTAAAGTTTAGGGTTTTTAGTAATACAAAAAAAAGTTTAGGGTACTTACAAAAAAAAAAGTTTAGGATAAATGTGTTACAAAAGGTAAAGTTTAGGATTTTTTGTGGTTTTTTCCATTTTTTTTATTATGTATCAATACCATATGAAAGGACAACTTGCGGTTATTTTTCATTTCCCAAGACTTCTTATACTCAGCCCAATTCATATAAAATGTTCTACCTGTTTTAACGACCGGCACCTAAAATTCGGGAGATCAATTACCCGAATTCATACGTGTGTTTCCGTAGGTCTTACCGTAATTGGTTTATCTGGAAATAAATATATCCATATTTTTCCACCGCGGCACACATTTCTTGTTGTCGTCCCTAGCCGTGCTTCTATTTGTCTAGATGTGATCCGAGCGCTTCAAGCTCAGGGACAATGCTCTGTCTGAACATGTCTAGGATTGCTCCCGAATCTCATCTGTAATCCTTGTGCTCTGTTTCATCAGTTAAAAGAGTGAGTTTTTACCAATGAATAAACATGCCATACGAGTTTCAAATTTGAACTTGTTTTCCCACCTATCTTTGTAATTGTTTCAGATCTTGCAGGATTCGGGAGTTCGAAGAAATTTTTATCTAGGATTTCACAATTCCAGTAATGAAGTAACAATAAATGCTCTGTTTTTTTTCAAGATTTTGGTGGGTTCAACTCTGGTTTTGTTCCAATATTAGCTGGATGGGAATTCACTGTTGTAATAACAAAGACAGAAGATCGAAACTCGGTGATGTCGCTTAGCAACTTGTTGGTATTTTGAGAGTCTAGAGTCTAGCTTCTTTCATGTAGAGAGTAGACAGTGACATGTTTTGAGTTTCTGCAGACCTTATGATGCAGAAGACCCCTAAGGACATTTCGACCTGAACCACCAGCGTGAAAACTAGCCGGGTTGATGTAGCTGCGCAGGCAAAGCCGCTGAACAGAAGTGATTAGTACTCCAAATCTCTCATAAAATCACAAAATGGCTCGTCCCGTCTCGTTCTTGCAAGATAGGGCCACAAATAAATACAGCCGTGGCACACTTGGTGATCGGCTCAAACTCGAGAGACTTGCAACGCGTTCTCTTGTGCATGTTCCAATGTCCATATTTCATGGGAAGCACAGGGCTTTAGAACAGTCTTATGGTGGATTGATGAAGCTACAAGCCTGCAAGTAAGGGTGCGTTTAATAACCTGCTAGAATTTTAATCTTACTCCAAAAGTGATTCTGGAACAGAAATGTGTTTGGTAAAGAATGACTTCTGGAACAGTTTTTTTTTTATTTCTGAATGAGATTTGTGTTTGGTAAAGAAGTGATTCTCTAGGGCTAGAATCAATTTTTGCCATAAGTGATGTTTTTCTATTTTTACTTCTCATTTTCCTTCTTACACTTGTAGGCCGCCACCGGTCTCCGCTGGCTGCCCGTCGTCGCTGGCCACCACCGATCCCGGTTGCCGGACGCCCACCGCCAGCCCCGATCGCCGTCATCGAACGTCGATCGTCGGTTGCTAGACACCAAATGCCCACTACCGATCACCCGCCGTCGTCGCCGAACGCCGGCCGCTGATTTTCGAACGTCGTTTGATAACCTTGCCAAAAACAGAAGTAAAATGAGAGTGTATTTGGTAAATATAATTTCTCATTCTCTGGTAAAAATCAATTCTTGCCAGAATAAAAAATTCTGATAAGAATGTTTTTCGTGCGAGCCCTAATTCTCTTGTCAAATTCCCTCCTTTCCTTGTTGATTGACCTTTGCTGATGTGTCTTCTATGTTCCTTTGGATTATTACCTTGAAAATGATCAGAAAATTCCTATTGTTTTGCCTATGGTGTTTTTTTGTTAGGATTATAACTAAGAAAGTGTATACAAAGGAGGATAGAATAAACAATGCAAATTTTACCTAAAGGTGATCTGTTCCAAGGTAGGTAGGTTCTAGATCTGGAACCTACCTTGTTATAACCGGTTGTCAGTTTTTGGAACTTAGAACCTACCCCGTTTGCCCTAAAATCTGTTTTGGAACCTACCCTGTTTTTTTGGTCCGATTTTAAGATAAATAGGGTTCACCCTATTTTTCTTTTGTTCTTTTTTTTTTCATTTTTTTTCGACAAAACGACATGCAACAATGTATTTGTCTTAACCATTAGCAACTAACTGTAACATCTCACAATCTACTAAACATAAAATAGTTGAAACTTGTAATTAATTTTCCTTGCAAACACATATAGCATTGTCGCTAACTTGTTGAGATTGTGTGTGTGTGTGTGTGTGTGAGAGAGAGAGAGAGAGAGAGGTGATTGAGGGCTCTATACACTGAGCTAGGGTTTTTTTTTTCAACCTTAGCTAAATTCCAGTTCGGTTCTCGGATGGGCCATCACCTAGAATTGGGAATTGGACTGGTTTTTACAGGTTTCCAAAAATTGAAACCGATGGACCAATTCAAATAGGAACCGGTTCTTGAACTTGTTTTTCAAGTGGGCCAGTCCGGTTGCATTCCCTTTCATTGACTATCTTCATTGCTAGTTCCAGTGTCGCTAAGGACGCGTATGACAACACTTCTACTCCAAAAATTAAATTTTGGCCAAAAGTTGATTTTTCTACTTCTATTTCAGAAGTAGATTTCTCAATGAGAAATACATTTAATAAAACAAGAGAAAATTTCTATTTTTGAAGAGAAAAAGGAAAATTTTTATTTTAAAAAATCAAAATTGAAAAAAAAGGAAGAGGGAAGGCTACCACTGCCCATCACCGAAGGAGCCGACAGAGCCTAGATCGTCGGCCCCTTCGGCGATGGGTAGCGGTAGTCCTCCCTCTTCCCTTTTTTTTTTTAGTTTTGCTTTTTCAAATAAAATTTTTACCTTTTCTTTTTTAGTTTTTAATATGATTTAAATAATATTTGAATTTTTTAAAAAAAAATGTCAAGTAAGAGAGAGAAATTATTAAAATATGCCATGTCAACATTTTCTATTAACTTAAGGTGCGCATGGCTACATTTTTTTCTCCAGAAATTAAAATTCTGCCATAAGTTGAATTTGTTACTTTTACTCCAAAAATAGATTTCTAGAGAAGAAATGCGTTTAATAAAATAAAAGATTTTTTTTGAGGAGAAATAGTAATATATTTCGAATTTTTTAATTAATTTTTCTTTCCTTCTTACACAACAGAAGTGTGGCCGGCGAGGGTTGTGGCCCTCGTTCGCCTAGGCGCACACCTGCAAGCGAATATTGCAGGGCATAGCCCACTAACCCATTTTCTTCATTTGTAGGACTAGAAGATCCTTACAGTTATAAAATAACCTATAAAGTCTAAACTTTCCTATGTGGAACAAGGAAAGCACTATTTTATTTGTTTTACGAACAAACCAGCCAACACAAAGTTCTTTGGTCCAACATCTAGTTTAACATGAAAAGCTTCCACATACAAACTTTAACGGGGATCCTGTACTGTTTTTTTCTTATTTTTGTGAAGAGCTTCTACTAAAATTTTATTTGCTATGAAGTTTGCATATAAATTAAATTCCAACCTCACTATTAATAACCCGTTACATTCTAGGAATGAGAGTTAGAATCAATGAACCAAACTCATGTCAAACTCACTCGACATAAACGATTTTTTGTTGGTATATGTAGGTGGCTTTTTAAGTCTACAATGGACTCAACCCTAGACAGGCGATGGAAACCACCAAGCCGGGTACCATAGGGGCAGAGGGAATACGAGTAAAGATCGAAAAGAACGCCACTGGCAAAAGAACTTTATTGAGCCGACACAGACACTGAGAGACGAAAGCTTAGGGAGCAAATGTGATTCCTTACTTGAACCTGCGCGCCATGAAACTTGTCAATTGCGAACGTATGGGAATGCCTTCCTAGGAAAAGCGTTAAAAGCCTCAATTTGCGGCTTGTGGCCTAGTCACGAGCACTTGTCGTTGTGCTAATGTTATGCTTGCGCAATTAGCGAGGATGTCGAGGGTGTCCTTAGTGCATGTCTTTCCTAGCTTTTACCACAATTCCCACGACGAAACTTCACGGGAAACCACACCTTGGTTTAGCCTTTCTAATTAGCAACGATAATCGAGCAATCGATCTAGTAATTCTCGGCAACGTAATTTTTAGATGAAGAGGCCGGAATTTTTATGCTCGTAATTCTTTGACGCGAGGGAGAAAAAAATTGATGTAGAAGAAAAAATTAATGAATTTCCCGAAGTTGGGTCGGTTAATTCCACATTTGGCAGTAATTAAATTTGAAAATTATGCTAATAATGACTATCTGTATTGCAATCTAACCCCTTTCAAAGGCTAGTATTTACTGCTATTTAGTCGTGCTCATGCATATGATTTTCCCAGCTAACGAATATCTTATGACGAAACTGAAGCCAAACGAAAAAGGACCGGAGGAAATTGCGAGTCTTAAAGCAGCATAAAAAATCTTTACTCCTCTAAAATTTTCCTTAATTCACGCGCTTTAATTTTAGGACTAAAATTAATTATTTTTTTAGCAAAGGGACTGAATTTCCACATAGAAAATAATTCGCAGAGCTTCTTTTGTGACGTTTCAGAGTTTAGGCTCTAAATTTAACTTCACTTCAAACTTCAGAGTTTTTTATTTTTTTTTATTTTTGAGTAATATGTATTAATGCCTCTAAGAAAAAGTCATTTATTAATCAAGGATATGAAATACCCGACCAAAAAAAAAAACTCAAGGATATGAAATGACAACGTTCATATGAACGAAAATCCTCAGACTTTAGATCCCTAATTCTAGCTAAACAGCCCAAAGAATAAATTAAACCGAGCCAAACCACGCCAAATCCAATTCATTTAGCCACCAATAAGCAAACCAACTCCAAGGGCGATCATAAGACCAATGCCACCCGCACAAGGAAACCCGGCTTTCAAAGCTGAGGAGCGCGATGGAGCCGGTGCAGGAGCCTCTGCATCCGACGGGCTTACACCAGCTGGCTGCGGCGATGTTCCGGCCGGCGAATCCGACTGAGGAGGCGGCGAAACCGGAGGTTGGGCCACGGGCGGCGCCGGCAATGGAGTTGGGGCGCCACGAGTCTTGTCCCGGACGGCCAGAACAACGATGACGAGCTTCTGGCCAGCGTTGCACCTGTCGGCAATGCCACTGATGAAGAAGAAGGGGCCGGAGCGGTCGAACTTGAACCTGGAGCCGCCGTCGGTGAGGGCGAGGATAGGGTTGTTGGTGTTGCAGGAATTGTAATCGTCCTTCGTCACCAGCAGGACCGAGTCGTTCCCTTTCTCGTACTTGAAAACTGCAGAGACAAACGGACAAACGTCATCGAGTTAAGGAAACGTACGACAATGCATACAGCCATTTCTAGAGAGAGAGAGAGAGAGAGAGAGACAGACAGACAGACAGATAGACAGAGACAGAGAGAGAGAGATTACGGAGAGTGTCATTGACTTGGAACCGGTTTCTCTCAGCCCAGTCATTGTAGCCCTCCGAAGGTTTTTGCACCCAGCCATCTTTGCCACCCACGTAGAACACCCAGGCTTCAGAACCAGTCGCGAACCACAACGTCACGGCTGCGAGCAACCACGCGACGAATCTCATGGACTCCATTAGAGACTGGTAATCCAAGCTAGCTAGCTCAGAGAGAGAGAGAGAGAGAGAGTATGAACAAGTTGGTGAATGGTGAAGATTGGGTATGGAAGGAGACATATATATAGAGTGAGAGAGCTGAGAGAGAGAGAGAGAGAAAGAGAGAGAGAGAGAGAGAGAGAGAGGATTTACGTCATATATTTCATGAGGGTTACCGTTGAGAGCAAAAGCATGCAAGAAAAATGCACTTGAGAAGGATGGACGATCCTCGCGGCTGTGCTCACGTTATTAATTAGCATTGCATGCGTTATCCCTTCTTCTCCCCCCTAATTATTTCGACCACGTGTGGACTCGCCATGGATTCAACGGCCATACCCCTCCACTGAAGTTTCTTACTTTGAAAGAAATCGTATCACTAATTTACTAGGGTTTGCCATTAGCATTTGCTGCCTCGCGTCCTACTCAATAAATTCAGAAAATTCATTTACCCCCCCAACGGTCTCATCTTCACCAGCCGTTTCGGAACCCCTCAACGGTGCGATCGAAATCGAGGATTAATGTGTCATTAAGCCCTATTTGTCAAAGCGGTGCTAATTCCTTGAACGTGACTAAAGTTGGGGGTCACGTCTTCTTGATGAAGAAGGTTAAGCTAATGTTTCATGGGAATTGCGTGAGACGTTTGTCTTGTCTCTTCTGTCTCGTTTTGGTTTTGTTCGGTTGAGAGGCTTGGGAGGAAAGCTTCCCCCAAACACAACTACCACCTTTCTAGTTGTGCCCTAGGATGGTGTTCAAAGAGTGATGCAGGTGGAAAAACTATTGTTTGATCCAGTTTATTTGGTCATTTGATCGATGGTTATCATACCATGGTGGTGATAGTTCTCTTTCTCCATCTGAAATTGGAAAAATTACATTAGAAACGCCATAATTTTTGTATGACACTCATTTTGATGTTAAAACTTTTTGTTGGATCACTTAAGTGTTACTTTTATAAATAAAAAAAATAAACGATTACTTACATGCCAACTCCTATTTGGGTCGTTAGAAATCCGATGTAGCGATATTCTAGCAATCCTTCCAATCAACGTGGCTCATCAGCGTGCCCAGTCGGCATTAAAAGCCATAAATGATGCTATTTAACACATGATTGCCCCAAATTAAACCTCTTCTTCAAACCCTATCCTCACAATAGGTGGTTTGGTGAAAATTCAACTTTTTATTCAAATCTTAACCTCACAACCATGGGTTTGAGGCAAAATTAGTAATTGAAACTTGCAATAGATGTATGCTACTTCATTTGTGTGATTTTGTCTCACCCAAATTATAATTTTTACAGTGAGATTTTGAGGATGGATAATAACAAAGAGCCGTGATGAAAGTTCAGATGCTGGGAAAAGGAAATACAACAAGAATGCGAAAAAGTGTCCAAAAATTCCTAACCATATTGCATGTACATTTTCACGTTTTTTCAATTGAGTTCATTTAGTCAATTTTAGCCAAAAATCACTGACATGAATGCCAGCCCTCCTATATGGCACGACCAGTGCTAACATGGACAATTTTTAATAATATTTATTTTTTCCTTTTCTTATATTCGCTTTTTCTTCTTTACTTTTTTTCCTTTTCTCTTATCTCTTATTTTCCTTTCCTTTTTTCTTTTTCCCTCCGCCGGCCATCGCCGGGTCTCGTCAATGCCGCTGGCCTCAAGCGAGGGTAGCCCTTTGCCAGCCTAGGCGAGGGCAACCCTCACCAACCTAGGCCTAGGCATCCCTCGCCGTCGGCCAGCGACCTCCGTCGGCCATCAACAACGCCTAGTGGTTGCCGACAGAGGGAAAAAGGGAAAAAGAAATAATAGAAGAGAAGAGAAAAAAAAGTAGAGAAAGAAAAAGAAAAGAAAATTTTAACAATTAATAAAAATATTCAAAAAAAATTAAACCATTAAAATTGTCAACATCGGCGCCGGTTATGCAACGTCGGACAATTGACGTCCACATTAGCAATTTCTAGTCAAAATTGATCGGATTGACTCAATTGACAACACGTGAAAATGTTTAGGATTCAATTGGCATAATTAAAATGTTTAGGACTAAATTGGCAAAAATCCAATAAGTTTATGACTTTTTGGCAATTTTTTCTAGCAATAATATGTTCATATTAAGAGAATGAAGGACAACTAACTGGTGGTTGTGATGACGGGGCCAAGGGACATGACAGTGAGGTAGATGTAGGAAAGGAGATGGAGATGGAGATGGAGGAGAGAAGGAGGAAGACGTTACCCTTGCAAATGCCCGTGGCGGAGAAGTGGGAGGCGAGGGAGTCGGTGGAGCACCAAAGCTCGTGGAAGGGGACGCGGAGGCCGGAGGAGGCGTCAATGAAGGTGGCGAAGCTGGGGCAGGAACAGGAGGAGATGAAGGCGGTGATGTCGAGTGAGGGGGGCTGGGGGAAGGGGGAATGGATTGTGCTTGCTGTAGAAGAAGGTGGGGTTGGTGCTGTAAAAACTGCTTTTTGTGGTTGATTTGGAGTGGTTTGGCCTCCCTTGAAGATGAATCCTGACTTTTGGAGAGCTTAAGCTTCAAGCAAAGCAATATTTGTTCTGAATTAAAGACAGAGAAGGAAAAACAAGAGAGAGAATGAGTTTTAAGGCTAAGGCATCGTCACGTGAGACTTCCTTTTTATAAGAAAGCCACATAGACATTAATATTCTTCTTTAAAAGCCCAAATTTGGTCACCATTGATAAATTTACTCTAGACTAATTTTTTTACCATAAAAAATCCCGAACTAATACATTTGCAACAAATTTACCTTAAACTAATTTTTTTACTATGAAAAACTCTAAATTAGTACAATTGTGATAAATTAATCTTCCGTTAGTTTCTGTTAAATTGGGTTAATACCATGAAAAATTTCAAAATGACACACATGTGATAAACGGAGAGTAAAACCTAAACTAATACACTCCATCAACTACCACGTGTTATCTAACTCAGCAATTTGAAGGTAAAATTTGACGAAAATTAACGGAGGGTAAATTTGTTACAGAAGCGCCAGTTTGGAGTTTTTCGTGGTATTAATCATTATCTTTAATATAACTTTTTTTTGAAATAATAATGTTAGTTTATTTTTAAAGTACGTGCCATCAGTTTTTTGTGGTTACGGATAGCTCTTGTGATCATACTTCATTATTAACTATTTGTGAAGTATACTTTATTGTAAAAATTTCTTCGAAACTTACTGAAATATATTTAATATTGAAACTCCTTCGAAATTGTATCCAAAGCTTGTTGTAATCCTGAGTTCAATGTTTAATCTCACTTATATAAAGTTTCAGGAATTATCTTTCGTAATGACCACACCGAGAAACCATCACTTACTTAAGGAAATGACCAAATAATCTCGACAATTCGGTTATTTTTTAAATTTTACACAAGGCATGTTGAAATTAAAAAAAAAAAAAAAACCCATATGCTCAAAAACAGAATTTAATAATATTTCAATGTACCTCTGTGCTTCCATCAGTAAAATTGTATATTGATGCTCGCCAAAATCCATAGAACAGAGATGAGGAGTTCATGCCAGAGTCGAATGGTATTATTGTAATTTGAAGTAAATTATTTGCCTAGGCGGTTTTAGCCGTCATATAATACAATTTGATATAAACACAAATAATTTAAGTCATTGTCTAATTCAATAGACTTGTCTTTCCACGTTTTTTTTTTGTGTAAATACATTAAAAATGGTACGTTCAACAAAATTATTTTATTTATTTGTGCTAACTGCTTTAGGATTAGATACCGTTTACTTTAATAATGTTGGATTATTATGCTAATTAAGCAAATAAAGTAAGAATCTGACCCTTCATAATCTAATAGGGATGCTCGTACGGAGAAGTCTAAGAGCAAAGCAAAATTGGATATAGTTTACGCGAGTAGTCTCGTCGCTCTCGTGCTTGAAATTTCAACGAAAATTTGGACAATAATATTTTTTTTGGAACTTCTTGCATTTTAGTAATGCATTTTTATTTTGGACCTTTGGTTCTGGTTGATATTGGGGACCAACAATCATAGAGAATTAGGGGTCCTTCTATAATCTCGAACGGGAAATACCGAATCTGATCTCGTCTATTTCACCATAACTTTTCCTTTGGCATTCATAATTTTCCTTCCTAACAATGAATAATCTGTTACGTATCATTTTGCAACTTCTCTTTACGCGACGTAATTTTCTTTTGATCATCACATGAGTCTTGTTGTTCGAAATATTCCACAAACCAATAGTAATCTACCTATATTAATAGTAAGTTTATTTTCCTGTAGTTAATAAATTATCGAATGGATCTTAACATTCCTTTGGCATAAATAATTGTCCTCATTAATCGTAATTTATCCGTACAACATCATTTCATAAACTTTTCTCTAGAGGGTGCAATTTCTCTTTGGTCGTGGTAAGCTCTGTAGGTGCTATGGTTCTTAGTATTCCACAAGTAAGGTAATATACATAAATTGATAGGAAACTCCTTTTGTGCTAGTGATAGTAAAAAAAATCTAACTTACCATAATTTTCGTTTTCACCGCATTAAATTTTGCAGTCTATATGTTAGTAATTTTCCCCGATCGTCTCAAACTTTCCTAATTAAATGTACATTCGATCACCTTTGCAACCTTATCTTTCCTTCTAAATTATTTACTATAGAAAATCGGCTCTACAAATCAGATCTAACGAATCACGTTTTTTTTTCCTCTTTTTATTATACTATTTACATTGAAGGCATGGTTCATTCCGTAGCAACATTTAGAGGACGATAGAAATATCATATTTTATTGAGTTGCCGACTCTTTACTACAATATATATATACACAAAAGATTTCTAAATTTTTGTTAATTTCTTTAATTTTCTCTTGTCACCAAATTCTAAAATTTTCAACTTTTCACCTAGTTACGAGAATTACGATAAATTACGCGTGATTTATCGCAGGAGTTACGAAAAATCCAGGATAAATTCCTGGATTCTAATCATGCGAGTTCCATACACGTGTCGATATACAGTGGAGCGTGTCCCCCACGAAACCCTTCGTCGCGTGACTCGTTACTCTCTCTCTCTCTCTCTCTCTCTCCGATCTCCATTTTTACTTTTCTTTTGGATTTCTTCTCCGACCTCCATTCTTTCTTACCGATAGTCAGTGGGAGCTGCGACTGAATCCGACCCAGTAATCAATTCTTGTCTCCTCCCAGAATTTCGATTCCTGCGGTTGCTGGTCCGATTCCCTTCTGGTGAAGGTCGCTGTCGCGGGACGGTGCTTCTCCGTCGGCGCTCCGTCTTCCTCGTCGTCGCTGTCGTTGTCTGGTTGCTGCGATCGATATTAAATTCGGGAAGCTTTTTTTATGGGGGGAATTGAGCCGTTGAGCTCTCGCCATCCGCATCCGAATCGGGTGTGACGCGTTGTCCCAGAGGGAGTTGTTGCGGCCGTTGGCTTCAATGGTTTGACTCCACTCGAAGCAACGCTCCCCCCACACCCTCCTAAACTCCCCCCTCCTCAGTCCATGGCCTTCGCATCGTTTTCTCGCGACGCGCTGGGTGATCGCAGCAGTCAACGAGGCGGCGAATCGGAGCTCGAGTTCAATCGCAGCTGACCCGCGATTGAAAATTCCTTCTTCTTGTTTTCGTTCTTCTTTTGCTGACATGGTCGCCGCGAGGAGGAAGCTGCGGTTCTTGCGCTCCGAGGCGATAAAGTTGGGACTATGGCTGGGGATTCTGTTCTATCGCCCCGTGGCGGCTCTGCGGCCGTTGAGGGAGATGAGCCGGTCTTGGGCCGACGAGGTTAGTTGACTGGTGTTTTTTTTTATGTTCGGTGAATGATGGAATCCGTCAGTCTGGTTGAGGCTGAGGATGGAGTCTTTCCGCGTTTTGATATCAGAACTCGGAATTGTTGGGTTGATTGCTTTATGTTGGATTCGTGCTTGTGGCTTTACTGTTGATTGAGTTTGTGTGGCATTTTAGTGAGTTTTCAGTGTGTCGAGAGGAGTGTTCTTGATCTTGCATTTTGTTTGCAAGTGTGATTGTTGAACGACTTTATAGCGGGGGCACTTAAGATTCCTTAATGAGGTTTTGTGGGTGAGCCCACAGCGAACAAACATACTGCTGAATGTGATTCTGGTCTTACAATTGAAGAGAGAGCGAGATGCCAGGGATTGGAGGCTATTATCCTGGAATGAGCTTACTATATTCATTTAGGTTCTTGGTTTTGCTGTCATATCAAAATTCCATAACGTGGGAACGGATAGTAAGTAGTATGTTTAGTCATGTACATGGGTCATTCTACCACCAATGGGCTAGAGTGACGTGTTAGATTGGATGGTCAGGTGCATTTCATTGCGAAAATTCTCATTACCAAAAAAGAAAGTCTCTCCCTTTAAACAAGTCAAGAGACTGAGCAACCAAGGTAAAAATTGAGCTTTAAATTTTGGAAGCAATTTTATGTATCGAACCCTATAGTCCACCAGGGAGCTTGGCAGGAAGACTGCAGTGTCAGAGCAGTTTTGATTTGGTTTAATGCACCCTTTCGTTCTCCCTCTGCATCATCAACCGTCACCCCTCTTTAAAATGTGTTCAGATTACACTTTTACACTGAATGCCCTGCTTTGGTTGGTAAAACTAGTCAATTCTAAAGTATTTCTTCCGGAAAATTCCATTTCGTGACGCTTTTCACCTTAAGATGTATTGCCCTCAATAAAGCTGTAGCTACTTCTGGATCTTTCAAGCTAAAAAAAGTTCACCGTTGAGTGCAGCTCATACCCATTGACCTTCCCGTACACTGGAATTTCTGCCCTCATTGGCCCTAGAGATTGTTAGAAGTAGCTAAAATATCTCATCCTTGAGCAGCTAAACAGAATTGACAAAGCTGTTTCACAAAAAGGAGGTTAGACATGATGCATTGATGCGAAAACCCCATCACTCATCCCTGATCCACTCTTGTACTCCAGTGAACTTGAAAATCTCTTCCAAGTATTTTAAAGCGGAGACCATGCTATGATCTTCCATCCAGAGCTGATCTTTGCTTGTCACGAAGTGGCTTCTTGGAGAGCCTGAATAAAGTGCGTAGAACATCCTATGGACAAAAGGCTTGGTTGTTGCAGCTCTTGCTGTTAAGTTTCCTTTGCATCAACGTAATTGATAATAGAGCCTATTCCCTTGACAGCATTTTGTAATAATTCACAATCTGGCTCTCAACCGGTCCCCAAGACTGGATTAGTTAATGACTATGCAGCAGTTGCCTGGTTTGAATCACTGTCCTTCTCAACATCTTGTCCATGAAGATCATGTAGCCATTAAACTCCTGTATATTCTTGTGAACTTTACCTTGCAATTTATGGTTCGTCTCAGTGAAAACTATAATGAATGTGCACTATAACCTTGCAACTTTGACTTCATATGTTTGAAAATGAGGAAGATAATCTGAACTGTGAAATTTACTGAAGCCTGGCATAGTGATCAATCTTGTGATGTTTTGGCATCTTGTTTTGAAATGCTGGGCTCTTGAAAATTCTATTTTACATGAGTTTTCTATTGCATATTTGCATCTTGGTGACCCAGAAATAGGCTTCGCTCCTCCTTTCTAACTTTTATTCTGATGTATTATGCTACCATCACACTTGGCTCAATAACCTTTTTCAAAACTAGTTGATGACATGACATGTTTCCTGCATTTCATGTGCATAATTAGGAAGTACAGGAAGGTGACTATACTGACTTGTTTAGTTTCCTGCAGGGGTTGTTTATTCGGAAAGATGAAAGCGAATTGGGTCCACTCGGTGAATGGAATATAAGCGGAACTTACAAAGGTTTGTGTTTTTTTTCTGGCTAGATCAACCTCGTTGTCATTGTATTCTTTTCTAAAATAGATGGATTTTTTTTACCTTACTCCGAGTTTTAGGAGTGCTTGTAATTCCGGATTTCCAAATACGGAAGTTTGGTGCTCAAACCTGTTGTCTCTGCTTTTAACTGATCCATGTTAAGCATTTGGTTTTCATTCATAGTCTTTTCTCTTCATCGAATTGGGCGCATGAATGTGTCTGGAAACATGACAATTGCAGGTACTTGGAGATTTCTAGATTCAACAAATATCTCTTCAAGGTTTCCAGATTTCAAGAGATCTAGTGGCAACTCTATTGTCGAATTAGTTAGTACCCAAACAAAAATAGCCGGTGTACATTATATTCAGGTAATGGGGAGTACACATTAACATGAGTATATATTACACATTCCCTGACTTTCTGGCTACATTGTGGCATCAGGAAGTATGCATTTGGTGGATACTTTTGCAGATACAGTGTAGTAGTAACGGATAGTTTTTCCTCTTGATTGTTAGCTTATAATACTTTTAACTGCTTTTGGTGGTGTTAGGGAGTCATTATCTTTCAGGATGTTTTTGACAAGGAACGGACTGTTGGCGGCGCTCGAATCAGGATAGAAGGTGTATATATATGGCCATTTAGACAGCTTCGAATGGTAGCTAATAGGTATTATTTGCGCATAATTGTCCAAATGTCACTGTTGCATCTCAAGATTCTCTCACAGCTTTTTGTAAGTTGACGAATTTTTTGTTGGAATATATGTTCATCCATCTGTGTTTACTGTTGTACTTGAAGAACGTCTTTAAACCAGTATTTCCGTCATGAACTCATTCTGTAGCAGATGATTTCAGTCTGACCACATGGTTGGATTAGACCTCAATGAGGTCTTTTTCATTTATTTGAAACCAAATTCAGGTCATTCATCATATATATCCTGAGAGTCTTCCTATTCTTGCATCAAAATTTTGTAAAACTGAAATTTGCTTTTATTTTTTCCTACCTGCCTGTTGGTTAAATGTTGGTTAATCATTTGTATGCACATGTTACTTCATTTCCAGGGTAGGCTCATCAGTTTTTTATTTTTCTTCTCATTCATCCAATCTCATCAATTTAAGCTCTGAATTCTTCTATGTATTACCATCTTGCAGTGGAAAAGAGGGCGAGTTTAGCCAGGATGATGATTACATATTATCAAATCCTTATCATTTGGTAAATTTTGCCCTTCATGTCGCATCTGGGTTTTATAATTCTCAAAATGAGCTGTTTCTCTATTAGACTTTATAATTTCGACAGTTTTTCGTGTTAGTTACTTGTTGTATATTTGGGTTCCAGCTTTGTATTTCTGGGATGCAGCTTTGTATTTGTTTAGAATACCGAACCTTATCTCTTCCTGGACATAAAAGATAAATAAATACAAGATCTAGCTTGGTTCTTTTTTTGGGGCATAGATCTAGCTTGGATAGTTAAAATATGTTTCTGATATCTGATTTTCATGTCGATATCGGTTACATCATGTGCAGAGGGAATTGTATATCTTGTCAACCCATCATATTGTTCTGTAGTCTGCTAATCCATTGGAACAATATATGTTGGCTATTGTGTGCATTAGCTGGTGACTGCACAATACCAACACCTAGATAAGTGGAATATGGAATTGACCAAGGAAACCAGATTCTTGGATCGGACCATTGAATATTAAGATCATAATGGCTGGAAACAACTCGATACTGTTTTTTTATATTGATTGAAATTGTCTATTGCTGAAAACTAATTTACCAATTAATCTTTGAACAGCCATATTAGTTCGAAGGGAGTCTAATTGTTGCAACTTTGTTCTACATAGTGCCATTTTTTCATCAGTCCAGCAAAATTATTGCATTTAAAATGGCACCAAGGGAGTGCCTTCGTATTTACGCTGTTATTTATAAGAGTTTGAGTCTATTAAATCAGTAAGTTGTTTACATCAGGGAGGTTCTTCCTTAAACCAAAAGCTCAAAGTAAACAACCCAGAATTCCAATAGTGTCCAAGTGTCTTTCCTTTCCGTCAACAGTTCTCCTACTTCTTCCTTCCAAATAGCCCCAAAAGCTGCCAGAGATATTATATTTAGTCGCTTCTTGTTTTTGCTTGGCCGAATTGCAGTCCATGCTTGTCTTCAAACTGACTTTCTAGCTGCTATTTTGAACTATACAATATCACTTGTCTACTGGGTCTGTCTGCGCTTCATATACATGATATTCTCCTCCCCCCAATAACTTAGACTTTCGGGGTTGGAAATTATGGCATGTAGCCAAAATCAGTTTTCAGTTGTCCGTACCCCTTCTAATAGTTTGTTTCTTGGGCTGTCTTATTGCTATTGTCAGTGCCATGTACCGTGCTTCATTCAGTTTGCATGTGAGAGTGTTGAGATATCTCATGTCATTTTGCTAAGGGCGTTTTCTAGACATCATATATATGTTATTCTCCTCTACCTAATAATTAAAGCTTTGGGTCTAATACATTTAATGCTCAAAATATCCTTTGCCAAGGTCTAAACATATCCTGACCAGGAGCAATGGAACAACAGATGAACGATTGTCTCCTTAGCCTCTTGATGAAAGCAACATCTAATTATCAAGATTTTACCCCTTTTCTGCTGTTGTCAAAGGTTAAAAGATGCTAATGCTGCTTCCTGCGGAAAAAAAGAAACTTTTGGTGGCATCCTGAACCTTCAGATACTTTTGGAGGAAGTTGAATTTTTCCTCTTATCTTCCAAAGTAAAAGTCAAGCCGGTTGTAGAAAGATTTGAGAGAGATGATCCGTGCTTTGCTGGCCACGAACAAATATGATCTTCATCCCAATTAGAAAGTTACCTTCTCCAAGATCGAAAACAGCCAAGAAGCATTTTTAATTTCCTAGTCCCTAAAGTTCCTCACAATATATCTGATCATTTCGTTATTGCTTTGTCTGAAGGAAATGCTTGAGTTAGGTTTGACTCTTTGTTTCTTGCCAACAGAACTGAGTGGGATGAGTGTCGTTGCTAGTACTTGATTCTAAATATGGGGAACTGTTAGTATGTCTGCGCTGGTGATAACCAATTAGTTATGTGAGTCAAAAGATCTTTCAAATTCTCATTTCCAATATGAGCCAGCAATTCTTTTGTATCTGATATCCTTTTTTTCTCTAATTTTCAGTGCTTTGATGGTACTTATCGAATTATATTCTTCTCCTCATTTTGTCATGTTATTGAAGAGGGTTTTGACAGCATCAACTTTGATTCTGATGCAGCTTGGAGTCTTCTCATCCCAGGTTTTCCAAGAATCTCCACGAAAAAAGATATGGAGAAGGAAGAATTGTAATAAGCAACTATCCTTTTACCTTTTCATGGAATTTCTTTTTATTGATTTTCCGATTTCTTGAGGGAGAATTATTACGTGCAGCACCAATCTATGATGTGGAGAAACGTTGTAACATCGAATTTGCAGCTCAAATCTCACACCCTTCTTCCAAACAAGATGGTTTGCGAACTCTCTCAGCATAATCTTTTTATCTAAGAAAATGGTTGTCAAAGTACGTTTCTTGCATACTTGTTGTGAAACATCCACAAACAGATGCAGTCAAGAAGCATATGTGTACAATTTCAACACCATCTCTCTTGCGAATTTTTATTCCTGATATTAAATAATCAATGCTTAAATACAAATTTTTGTGGTGGTTCTGCTCATTCCATACATAAACAAGATTCTATATTATGTTGGCAGCCGATGACACTTGCTAGCGAAGTGATTATGAGAGATCCGTTTTGATACACTTAAGAGTCCTATCATTTTTTTATTTTACCATATCTCCTTACTCCGTGCAATATCTCCATGAAGGCTCACCAAGGGTCAAGGAGCTAGGAAGAGTTATGATTTCTTGTCTGCATCTGCTTTCTTTCTGATGAAATCGTTTAAAGAAGATATAGATAGGTTCTGAGGCTTCAATGTATGGGAAGTATTACGATTTTTCATCCTCATTGTGCTCATTGATTTCTTCACAACTCCTGCAGATGGTGAACATGATCATTATCAAATGGCTGGTCTAATGGAGAGTCCTTCAGTGGATGATGATGGGGATTGTTTTGCACCCTTACTACTGAATGCTACTTCCGTAAACATTGAGGTTTACTATAACAAAGCAGTGAATTACACCTTGATGGTCACATTTGTATCCTTTTCGTATGATCAGTACCCCTTATCATGATTCGTTAGAAGCTTTCAGTTGCTTCCCTTAACATACTTGCCTCAGGTATCTTTCCTTCAAGTTCTCCTCCTAATTCGACAAATGGAACATAGCAATACTCAATCAGTAAGGAGTCACATTTTTTTAGAGATAATTGTCATCATTTGTCACTTTATTTTTGTACTAAGTTCATTAATTTATCTATATCCATTAGGGAGCTGCCAAGGTCTCGATAATAATGATTGGGCAACAAGCTATTATGGATGCTTACCTTTGCCTCTTACATCTTACGGCAGGGATACTTGTAGGTAAGTTAAGACATCAATTCATGTGGCTTCCCAGTTTTGCTTTTTCTTGGACAATGACGTTGCACCAATAGTTGGATTTCGGCCATTATTCAGAAGAGCAAGTACACGTTTAACTCCCCAGTGCTCCCCCATAAGCACCTCTTCTTCTAACTGCTCTATGAAAACTTAGATTGAAGTATGAGTTCTCCTTATGAGCTGTTACCTTCCTCTGTACAGTTTTTTGTTCTATTCTAGTGAATCAGGGACACATAGGATGATGAATAGCTCTTGCTTGATCATGGCCTAAAATGTTCTTTTGGAAATGCAGAGTCCTTGTTCAATGCTTTTGCAACTGCAGCATTTTTCAAATTCGTAGTTTTCTCAATTTTTGAGATGAGGTATCTTCTTGCCATATGGAAAGCAAGTCGACCTATGAACAACGGAGAGGGTTGGGAAACTATGAGGCGCGAGCTCTCGGTGTTGTATAGTCGTTTCTGTAAGTACTTCTATCAATACAAACTTCTGATATGCATTTAGTACTACTCAAGGGTTTGAAGGTATGAATGTGATACGAGGATTTTTTCAGGTCAGGGTGTAGTAATATTCATCACTAGAAAGAATAGTATAAATGAGCAACTATGTATCCAAAAAGGAATGCTTGTTAACTTCTATCACAGTAGCCACACCCAAAGAACCTTTAGTGCACCTGTTCCATATTGCAGCATGCTATTTAATAACTGAGAATTGTTCACTTTCTGAAGCATCAGTATTTATTATTCCATCTTCCGTTTGCTGTTCCGATTCGATAGGTCAAATCACATTATGAAGGAAGAGGAAGTGTTATTTGTAGCGCGAGTATCGAATTCACTTCCCTGATAATTTTGCAACTGACTTTTGTGTGTTACAATCTCTTCTTATTTGATTAGTTGTGTACTTTATACTGATCAATTATGGGTTTTCTCCAGATGGGATCCTTTTGGGAGGCATTCTGCTCATGTACGAGTTTCATAATTATATTCGTCCCATCCTCCTCCTTATTTACTCATTCTGGGTACCACAAATAATTACAAATGTTCTCCGAGATTCAAGAAAACCATTGCATCCTCATTACATCCTAGGCATGACTGTCACTCGTCTAGCAATCCCATTGTACATTTTTGGCTGCCCTTACAACTTCATGCGGATTGAGCCTGACAAAAGCTGGTGCATATGCTTGGGTGTATTTCTTGGACTCCAAGCATCTATTCTACTTCTTCAGCATTATTTTGGGTCACGATGGTTCATTCCTCGTCAGGTAGGATGCCTTTATAATTTCATCTGCAGTTACCCTTCTAGTTTATTTTCTCTCAAATCTCTTGTTTGATGTTTCTGATACCTGCTGAGAGTCTCGAGGGATCTGCATTTCGTCCTGCATTTGTATGTTGCATTGGGAAATATTATAGGGTTACTGAGGGGAAAAGATGAAGTTCTCGCGTGGCATGCATTGCCCTGTTGACAAATTTTCCACTGAAGTTAGGCTGTACTTTACCAAATTCCAAATTCGAACATGTTCGAATTTGGAATTTGGTGCTCTGAGCAGTTGAAGCATTTTGTTGAGCATTTGGGTCTGATTGCTTAATATGGGGGTTCATCGGAACAAAGTGCTTTCTGGATTTATCTTGCACTGTCTCTGAATTTTCTGGAAGTTTTCAGCGACACACGTAAAGGAGAGAACGGTTTCATCACAGATATTTTGTTTTCTGAAGAGTATTTCATGAACCTCAATTATGAAATGCCTGATGTGTGCGTGCATGTGCGCGCGCGTGCAGGAGAGAGAGGTTGTCATTGTCAACCTTTCATTCTATCAGCGTGAATTTTTTTAATCTAAAGTACTCCATATCTACTACACATCTATTATGGAGATCTCATCCTGATGTAAATTTGCAGATTTTGCCAGAGAAATATAGCTACTACCGGCGATTTGATCAGGTTTCAAGCCACAGTACAGACTGTGTCATTTGCATGACTTCCATTGATCTAACTCAGCGGTCAAATGATTGCATGGTCTACTTCTGCAACTCTGGGTCTTTTATCTTCTTTTGTGTGTTATCTTCTTGCTAACGGCAGTTTGATATTTCTCTTGCAGGTGACTCCATGTGACCATTTCTTTCATTCAGGTTGCTTGCAAAGATGGATGGATATAAAGATGGAATGCCCAACCTGCCGACGCTCACTACCGCCAGCCTGAGGGCAGTTCAGCTTGTACATTATGTAATATCAAACAAAAAACCGCCAACTTGTAAGTCACAGTAATATGGTGCCATCTAAATAATGATTGAATGCATCGGTTGATCTAAATTTTAAAGATAGCAGTAGGAATTTTTGAAAATTAGATGAAGTTCTCAGTTTCTTTCTCAGTTGCGCTTTTCTCTGCACTTCTGTGCAAGTTAATTGAATCTACATTTTGCAGATCACTATTTTGCAATTAAAAAGTGCTGTATTAGGGAAGACATCTTTCAGTGAAATGCCTTTCGTCATCAAAAGAATTTCTGAATTTGATGATGGAACTATCATTCAACTTTATTTTCCAAGATCTTTAATTATATGCTCTCGCTCTTGCTCTCTCTCGCTCTCTCTCCGGTGTTCACGTATTTGTATTTTGTGATTTCAGGTTTCAGATGCAACTCATTTTGTTTGTAGCCCATCTTTGAGACGGCGGCAATGATGTAATCGGCTCCGAATTGCAGTAGATGCTAAATCAGAGGCTATAGAACCATAGCTGACACGATTCTTTCTTCTTTTGCTTTCCTTGCGATGTATATCCAATAAGACCGAAAATGTATAACAAGTGGAAAGTTCTCAATTTCTCTTTATGCATCTGCATTGTGTACTCAGATTTTCTTCCCGCCTTGTGTTATTTGTACGAGGAATTGAGAATAGGTAACCCAAAAGCCGTTCCTTGCTGGTAGCCAATGCATTTGTTCTATGTACACTTTATGCCTTTTCATGGCGGCCATGTCAAGCTTAGTTTGCCGCCGTCGGCGACCGTATCCCCAGCTTTAGTGGCTCTCTCGACACTCATGCTAAGGAAGGACAAATTTGATGAGAGAATGACAACGTTAGGTATCTCTTGGGTAAAAGTAAGTGGTGTACGGTTTTTATAAGAAGTGGATAGCTTAGGGTTTTCAGGATGTTGGTTCTCGTATTGGCTAGTAGTCAAGTACTCATGATTATACTGGTCATTTGTAAAGATTAAGATTGTTTGACAACTACCTAAAACGGAAGCAAAGTTTTAATTGGTAAAGTGTCTAGTAGCTTTGTAATAATAGTACTAACTTGTTACGGAAATCACTTGAAAAATCAGCAAAACGAGTGTGTGTGTGTTCCTCTTGCCTGATTTGATCTGATTTGCCTTTGGATTCAAATCCCTTTTAATGGAAGACAACACACGTTGCCACGGTAGAAATGAAATAGTATTGTATTTTAATCGAGTAAAATATGTAATTTCTAACTTGATATATTTCGATTATTGATTTCACGATTGTTGAGAAATTTTCTTGTATTTAGGCTATGTTTATTTCGAGAAAAATGAATAATTTGGAAAATATTTTCTTAAATATGATCACTTGTATCGTTTATAAAAATGAATAAATGAAAAAAAATTTCATTGTCCACGATAATGTTTAGACATAAATTGTTGTTAATAATGAAAATATCTTTCCAATGACTAATTATTTCAATAGATACAAGCGATTACTTTTTGGAAAATATTTTCCAAATAATCCATTTCCCGGGAAACAAACGGAACCTTAGCAGTTTAGGTTTTAGGGTTAAGACAACCCAATGAGGGTGCATCACACTATGCTGTACATTATATAGATTTTTCTATGTGAAAGACTATGTAACTCAATGCAAAAGGAAAATATGTTCACAATTCGAAACTCATCTAATTTGAAATGCTAAATTGTTTTCGAGTTAATTCCTATTTTCTTTGGAAAAAGCTGATCAATTACTTCTTATTTGTTAAATTTTAACGGAAGGCCATTGAAGTTAAGTATTGGACTTTGTAAAGGAATGAAAAAGGGTACATATTTTATTTAGAATAGCATCAGAATTAAATTTAGTGTCAATTGAAGGATGTTACCAACAAAATTTTTTGGACTTGTTACAATCAAACACACGCCTAATCTCGAGTCAAAGTCATCTCAAGAGACAACATTTATTAACCATTTTTCTTTTTATTGATCAGTTTCTCAGGCGTGACATATACACAAATTGGATATTTGGTGAACTGTAAAAGCAATGTAATACATACATACAAGCTTTGGAGTGACATCCAGAGTATATACAGTGCCATATCTCCAACCCCAAGTCTGAAAGTTATTATGGCTTCAGGAGCCTCCCCTACATTGTTTTCATCACATATCAAGCAAACTAGGAGTGACTTGAAGGAGAAGGAGAAGGAGAAGGAGAAGGAGAAGGTGATGAAGGCAGAGGAGCTGTTGCCGGGACACCCGCCGGAGCAAAAGCAGGCGGACCACGGGTACTGCCCCTGCACGGATACTGGAAGCAGTCGACTGGGTGCTCGAGGGCGGCTTGACATTCCTTCTTGCTCCGCTGGAACGGCTTCTCGGGCAAGCAGTTGTGGCTCTCGTTGTAGGCTATACCCTTAGATGTCAAATTCACACACATTCCTTCCTCTTCGCAGAAGTAGTTATAAGAGAAAGTGAAGTTCGCCAAGCTCGGCAAGATGCAGACGCCCGAGGGCACGATGCCGGTCATCATGTTGTGTCCTAAGTTTAGCTGCTCCAGATGCGCCAGCCCCGCGATGCTGTAGGGTATAGGACCTTCGACGTTATTCAAGCTCACATCCAACACCCTCAACTTATACAGAAACCCGACTTCGGGAGGCAAACACCCCGACAAACTAATATTGATCAGAAGCAACTCCTCCAGAGTATCAGCAGAGTTACCTATGCTGGGTGGCAAGCAACCGCCGAAGTTGTTATTCGCCAACACGAGAACTGAAGAATTAGTCTGGCCCAAACTTGCAGGTAGGGCACTAGTAAACCGGTTGTTATTGACGAATAAGGCATCCAGACCTTTCATGAAGAGTTCCGGAGGCAATGACCCCTCGAAATCATTGTAGCGAATGTCGAGATAATGAAGAGAAGGCATAGAGAGAACGACCGACGGAAAAGGTCCCACAAACCTGTTGTTGCTGAGGTCAAGTTCATACAGAAGCACGAGGTTTGCTAAAGTTTGCGGCAGTAAGCCGCAGAACCGGTTACTATTCAAATGGAGGATAGCGAGGTCGGTCAGAAGGCTTAATTCCTCTGGGAGTAACCCGGCTATGTCAGCAAGGTTTAGATCGATAGTGGCTACCACCTGGATTTTGGGATCATCAAGTGCCGCCGCACAATACACACCTGTGTAGCTGCAAACAGACAGGCCGGACCAGTTGGTGGTGAAGTTATGCGGGTCGGAGTAGATCACGCGTTTCCACGCTTGGAGGGCAATGTAGGCTTGGTAGAGCCTGGGGTTGGACACGTGGGGATGGTGAGACTGGTGCCGGTAGTGTCGGCCGGGGTAGTGGCCGTGTTTCGCGGCCGCATTGTAGTATGGCAAGGCAAGGTGAAGCAATAACAAGATAAGAACATGGGGAAGGATGAAGGAAAATGAACGTGAAGCCATACGTGCGGTTGAGCTCCTCTCTCTATGCAGTGAATGACCAGGTGGGTTTGTTTTATACAAGAGAAACGTGCCCCCTTTCAGTTGAAATTGTGCAGTCCTCCGTTTAAACATGCAATTCATGTCCTATTGACTCTAGTTCTTTCATAATCGACCTCGGAGGAACTGTTGCAACGACCATTTAAAACGACAGTTACCCGTTCGGCATCATGTTCCAGACATTCTTCCGTCTTTCGTTCCTATAATAATGTTCATATCTAGACAGGGTGAGGTAGTGAACAAGGACGTTTTCGCTCGCTGGGACGAACATAGTAAAGCCGCTCGGTAGTGGCACAAGATGTGTATGGAAAATTTTCCTGCAAACCTTGTTCTGGATGAGAGCAGAGAGACGATTCTCGTGGCAAAGGACGACGGCTCGATGGGGACGCAACTCCTAACCTAGTAGTTTTCGTTGTTGTTCGAAGTGGAGCGGGAGAGAGACAGTTTCCATCTCCCTCGGAGTTTCTTGAAATTCAAGTGATGTAGGAATTAATTTGACATAGGTCTAAACGTTATCAAAACCTCTCTTGAACATAGCCGAGCACAGATCTTTCTAAGATTCGTGACTGAGAGAGCTTTTCTTGGTTATGAAGCGTGTGAGAAAAAATGAAAAATTACCAAAAAAGTCTTAAATTATGCCAATTCAATAATAAACCTGTTTTTTGTTTCTTTTTTGTCAGTCCAATCCTAAACCTTTTGCAATTGTTTCAATTCAATCCATCCGACAAATTTTGACCAGCTAGCACTAACGTGGATGCCGGCCGGCCGACGACAAAATATTTTAATATTTTTTATTTTTATTTTTTTCGATTTTTTTTTTCGATGACCTGCTTGGGGAAGAAGAAGGGGAAGGGAGGGAGGAAAAAAATAAAAAAGGAAAAAAAATAATAAAAAAGGAAAAAAATTCAAAAAAATTAAAATATTCAATTGTCGGCCGACATCCATGTCATCACCGACCGGTCAAAATTCACTGGATGAACTTAACTGAAACAATTGCAAAAGATTTAGGACTGAAATGGCACAATTGTTATAGATTTATGACTTTTTTGATAATTTTCCCGAGGAAAAACCCATGAAGCGAATTCTCAATAGGTGGCCTTGGTGAATTCAAGTGTAAACACTAAAATCTGTGACCTGAGAGCGTTATGCATGGACGACCCAACTTCAGAACTGCAAATGCAAATAAGTTCAAACAGTAGTGACGTAATTTCTTTGGAATGATAACAGCAACATTCTCCCTGTTCATAAGAAGAAGGTTCTAGTACGTCCACGTAAAGTGGTTGCGAGAGCTAGTGATCGTCCTATAAGCTCCGAAAATAGAGTTCCCTCGCACATTTTCTTTTTGTGGAGAACTAGTAAGAGATCATCGATCATGTTCAAATTCTGCAGAAATGGCGACTCTCCTTGAATCGATCGGTGAGAAAAGAATTGGGAATCCATTATCGACAAAGCTTTAGGACAACAGGCGCCCAGAACTCCGACGGGGCATGCCCAACGAGATGCTTACCTCTATCCAACTGGCCTGACATAAGCCGATCCATTGCAGTGATAATGCTCTTTATGCTCAGACAAATAGGAAGACAGATGAACGAAACTGAAATTCAAGACCACGTTGTAATTGATTCCAAATATTCACACAACACAATCTTCCATGGAGAACAGAATTTCCGCCCGACAAGCGCTTCTGAGGAGCTACACCCGCCGAAAAGGATGCAAAATCTTACTCTTACAAGACAATTCACAAGGGCGAAAAGGAAAAGCATGCAGCATCTAAGTCTTTGAGACTCTTACTTCCAAATTCCAATCCACAAAAAAGAAAGGAAGAAATTGATGAAAGCATTTCTCCTTGTCCAAATTATTTCAAGATTCGAAGGATAACCTACGTAGTGCTTTTCATAATCGTCATCATCTCCCTTACCATGCTCCTATTAGCCGCCGCCAGATCCATATTTCTTGCCGAATAAGATAAGCTGCAGCTTATCATATCCAGCCAGCACACCAGCGCCTGCAACAGCACGGAGAATATTCGCACCGGCACCCTTGAAGAGTGATTTGGTGCCTTCATTCTTGACAATCTGGTTGAACGCATCCAACGAACTCTTGTACTTCACAGCCTCTCCAGAGGTCATCATCATCCGTCTACGTACAGTATCAATCGGGTAGGAAGCAAGTCCAGCACCAATTGTGATTCCCCATCCGAGCAAGAAACTAGCTAGGAAACTATCCTGCAAAAACTCAAGCAGGCACAAGTTAAAAGACGGGATACCTAAAGCAGCAACATCATTCCATGGCTCAGTTCACCCCATACTTGCTGTTGTTACAGAAGGGTTGACCTGACATCTCAAAACTAATCTGAATGGCAAGGTCGTCAGATCGATAGGACAAGTAATTTCGAATTCATTCTCAACAATTTTCAGGGAGAAAGAGCAGTACTCAGAAGCAGGCTTAATTACAAATCAGAGCAAAGCAAATGAAGATTCCAATGCCAAAAATAAGTCAGCATCAACTGGAAACGCACAGTAATGAATGTGTAGTAGCTTCAGTCCTCTTAATGTTTTTATCGAAGAAATCGATGAACTAAGTACAGAAGAGAGGAGAAAGATATTCAAGGAAACATTTTCTTCATCATTTATATTAAGGAGAGTCCAAGATGATCCAATGCACATAGTAAGTATATATACCTGCAACCCTCCAACCAGAACCACAGGCTTCAGAGAATCGTACATTCCAAAGTACAGCCCTCTATACACAATGATGCCAACACACGAGATATTGAACCCACGATAAAGGCCAGCAATGCCATCAGATTTAAGAGTCTTCTTGTAAACATCAATCAAACCATTAAACTGCCTCTCACCGCCCTTCTTAGCAGCCTTTGCATCATTAGCCAAACGTGTTCGCGCATAATCTAGTGAGTAGACAAACAGAAGAGATGAAGCACCAGCAGCACCACCAGAAGCCAAGTTACCAGCAAACCATTTCCAGTATCCGTCACGGTCTTTCTTAAAGTTGAACAACCTCTTAAAGTAATCCTTGAATGCGAAATTCAAGGCCTGGTAGAAACATAAAGCAAACATTTCAGTAATTGCCCACGACTATGAGGACGGTGACATAACACGATAATCAAAAGTGCCAACTAAAAAATCTCTGACAAAATTCAACAGTTAAAGAGTAAATCTAGTTATCTTCAATACAAAAGGCCATCAATTATCTCATCAACATCCAGAAACCCAAGATTTAAAACGAAGCATGAAGGATTAGCTAAAAAGGAAGCTACATATGACTACCAAGTTTATCGTGCAAGGAAAATCACCTGGGTTGGGAAGTATCTGATAACGTTGGCTGTGTTGCCTCTCCAGAGCGCAAGCACACCTTCATCCTTAATAGTTCTGCCAAAGCAATCACCGATTCCCTTATACGGTTCAGATAGCCTTCCAGTCTTGATCATTTCATCCTGATTTTGTATCAACAATTTAACACGTTCAATTGGAGCAGCAGCTGTCTTCGATACAGCAGCAGAGACTCCTCCCATGAGAAAGTCGGCTAGAAAACCTTTTACACCTTTCTCTGAGGGAGCTTGAACAAAAACGGGATAAAGGGGTGATGCAAGTTCCAGACCAGTGCCTTGAAATGCTGGATGCAAATAACTTTGTGACCTTCCAAAGATATATCTGCCAGTCAGATTCTCCGCACCATAGCTCCTTGGGCACATGTTTGGAGAAAGCCTCGACATGAGGTAAGAATGCCCATGTATTTTCTGAATTATAGATGGACCCTGTGATCCATCCGCCATAATTGCAACTCAAAAACTGACCTGCGTACAAAATGACATCAGATGAGGATATACCCATGAATAACTTTAACACGATGCCTTTCAACATGGATGATGACAGTGTCCACCACAAACGATGAAGAACACAAGAACGATAAGGAGGACGCCCTCAGCACTCATCAGCGCAGTTTCAACGGAGTCTAAGGAAAGAACATTTTCTGGTCAAAAGTTCACCAACATCTAAAAATTGATCGCAAGACGAGAAAAGCTATCGATTCCAAAAATCTTTGTGAAATAATCATATTGCAATGTGACGTACTTTTTGCCGTGAACAGAACGACTACATGCATTGGCATGTTGAAAGTACATGCACCATATACTGGCAGAAGATCCAAACCCAAAATTTGCACAGTCAAGAAAAGAACATGCCAAAAAGAGTTGAAAGCAACAGTTAAATTATCCGATCTGGATTTCAAATCATTAGCCAATGCAGAAAAGATCGACCAGAATTGATAAATTTGCATTCGACCTACTATCTCCCAGGACAAACAACTTTTGAGGCCACTACAAAATTATTCACCATCGAACTTTCCAATACTTCAGATGCCATGCCAGTACGGAGTGGAATCCTCGCAAACGGATTGCAAGCAGACTAACTGCACCACCCAATGATCTAAAACTAAGCAAGCATCGCATTTCCATGTCAATGATGACAACCTCTAAGAGCCCACTCGCATCATCTCACGACACAAACCTTCTCAGAATCAAATCAGAACTTCAAAACCGATCCAGCAACAACTAAAACCGCAAATGATCCAGAGTCACGAGGATCACTCCGCCATATCCGGTCCTAAAGGCCCGGAAGAAAGCGATGCACGTCAAGCTACTCCCGAATTCCTAGACGATCGCGCTAATGAAAGATCCATAACAACACCGAAACTCGAAAATCTCCCTCGGCCAAAGCAAGCACGAGTGCGAACTCGCAATCGGAAATGCCACCGGACACATCAGACGGTTGACACGCGATTTCGCCATCATCCGATTCGGTCTTCGCCTTAAACAATCAGAACGGGGATGGAATCACGTCACATCGCCGAGCTGAAGTTCAGAAGGCGAAGAGGCGAGAGAGAGAGAGAGAGAGAGAGAGAGAGAGAGAAACTGACCTTGGGAGGTCGCCGGGAGAGCGATGACCGAATTGCACGCCCTGCAGCTGAGTAGTGTGTATATGGGGAGATCGCCCGAGGCCGCGTAGGGTTTCTCCAAATGACCACATTGTCCTCGTCCTTTCTCCGAAATGACATTCGTGCCACGAGACTGACATTCTTCCTCAGCTTTTGGGAAAATAAGGTTGCGTTTGGTAACATTTCTGTTCCTAGGAATAATTTCTATCTAGAAATAATTTTTTTATTTCTATTCTCGAGAATAGTTTTTGAGTAAAAGAACGCGTTTGATAACTGCACAAAATTTATATTTCGAGAATAGAAAAAGAACACAAATACGTTTGATAACTGCATAAAATTTCTATTAAAAGTGAAGGTGGCCGATGGTGATGAGTGGGGGTGGTGGCGGTGGCGGTGGGTGGCTAAGGTGGGTGGCGACGATGGGTGGCGGAGGTGGCTGATGGCAGTGGTCGGCGGCGGGTTGTGGACACATAGACGGCGATGAAAAGAGTGATGAGAAATAATGAAAGTAAGAAAAATAAGTTAATTCTTTTTTAAGTGAGCTTGTTTCTCAAAAGTGATTTTAGAACAAAAAAGCAAATTTTTTTTGCTTCTTGTTTCTGTTCCAAATCTATTCCCGAGAACAGAAATAGTTTTTTGGAACAAAAAGTTACCAAACAGGTTTCTGTTCTAAATCTGTTCTCGAAAACAGAAAAACAGATAAATAGAAACGTTACCAAACAGAGCCAAGAGTGGCCACAAAGGATAGGAAAAATTCTGACCAAAAAAAAAAAGGGAAAAATAATCGTCTAGACTTGGATTGAATCCATATGGATCGAGTTTACCGTGGCCAGTGATTGTGTGGCCCCAAGACTCACGTGATCAACGACAATAATCATTTTGGATCTATGAACTTGGATCCAAATAAGAAATTCTCCGAAGAACAAGGCCGACAACCTAAGATATGACTCATGCGCCATGTGATGAAACATTAACGTGACGGTCTAACAAAGCGTTTTGAGGATGCGGCGCTTTAAAATGTTTGACCACGGAACTACAGGTGTGAATACATTTGCATTGTATCGATCTCTTCTTCTTCTTTTTTGGATGAATGAGAGAGTAGGGCTAACCTAATTAAGGCAGAGCTCCAATAAAGTTGTTGAGATCCAACTTTGAGCTTAAAAGCACCTCGTCAAGTTCGACCATCACATAAAGTGATGAATGATGAGCTGCACCATCACACCTGATGAGCTGCACAAGTAAACATCGTACTCGTGATGAGAATGACCTTAGGCACGGGCTTTTGCGACAAACATGCATCGGGTCTAGTCCCATTTTGGAGGAGAGCCCACAAGTCCCACAAGTCTAAACGGTCAATTGTGAAGGGTTGGATGGAATCGATAACATTAAAAAAATGAAAAAAAAAAAGGTACTTTGTCGAGTATTCCCAAATTATGGGCGACTCCTCTTAAGAAAATCGATTGTAATCAAGTTCACTGTTTTTTCTTTCTTTCTTGAAACTTTCTTGCTTTTTCCGATGATCTTATGTAGTTTAACGGTTGTGGCTTCTACCAAAGAAAGTGGTGGCCCCCTCCAATACTAAAAGTGGGTTTGGTTCAGCATTTGGAATGAGCTTTTAACTCGAAAGTTCATTTGCGAAATGCTGAACTATTTGGTAAATTTTTTCAAGGAAACATACCTTAAGAAAGCTGAAATGCTCTATGTTGGATGGACCAACATTAAGCATTCAGTCTTGAGCATTTCAGTCTTCCTAAGGCCAGCATTTGGCCGAATGCTCTTTTGAGAAAACTTGTCAAATAGTTCAGCATTTCACAAATGAGCTTTTTGGCTGAAAACTCCTTCCAAATGCTAAACCAAACCCACCTTAAGTTCGGACATTCACAATCATACCGTTCGATTAGGGTTGGGTTTGCGCACATGCACTAAGGCCTTTTTAAAATTTATGGTACATCACTATATCGCATCATGAGTCATAAAATTATGGATTAATGTCATAAAAAAATCTTAAATTATATTTACTATAACGTAAATATCTCAAACTCTTTTGTGTTACTAAAAACCTTAAATTTATCCATTGTGACAAAAATACCTCAATTTTTTTTTATGCCATAAGAAACCCAAACTTATATCAATTTAACTCAAATTGAAGGTATATATGTCACACATGTATGAGTTTCGATTTTTTCATAATACAAAAAAAGTTAGGATTATTTATGTCACAGTGGGCAAATTTCGAGTTTTTTGTTACACAAAAAAAAAAGTTTGATGTATTTATATCGCAATGGGCATAGTTTGGAATTTGCCCTAAATTTATCATGAGAAGTCACATATCTACTCATAATCATGTTCATTTTAATAAAAGCAAATATTGCTCGTGATTTTTCAGAAAACCAATCCATGTTCGCCCAAGCGATTTTTTTTTTTTTCAAATCAGATGTCTTGCTCTAGCGATTATCTCACATCGTGTCCACAAGTATATCTCCATTTGATGGGGTTTAGGCCCAACAAAATTCGAATCTTACAATCATATGAATACCAGTCAAAATCCTCCTATTCTAAATTTCCGCTTTCAAAATCGAGCAATACTAGATTCATTAAAATCTATTTATAAAATTGATCTCACTAAAATAATGCGACGGACTGTTATTGGATGTTTAAATAAGCGAGCCACATTAAACACCAGCTAATAATAATCCTCTACGTTACTTTTGAAAATCAATTTTATAAGTAAATCTAACATTCTCTAGCATTTATTTTCAAAATTGCGGCAAATAAACATGGACGAAAGCTGGGATCCAAGAAAAAGCAACGTCCCCGCTTTGAATTGATGTCTCGCATACCCAGGAAAGGAACCGACGGCGGCAGCTATCCCACGCGCTCGTCGTCGCATGAGCTCGCCACGTTTCGATCTCGCATTAGCCCGCGCTACGGTAAGGAGATTCGAAAGTCAACGTCAGCATTTGACATTTGCCACGTCCAATTACTATTGTACACGTCGCCTCCTTGGGGGAGTCCCGCCACCACTAGAACATTCTTCCAGCCGGTCCAACGGTGCACAACCGCAGACCTAAACGATCACGCGCCGTACGCTCTCATTGTGGCCGGTGGGGCCACCACTCACGAGAATCACCACCCAAGCTGAACTCAATAGCTCGTGCATCTCCCTACGCCCAGTGTTGGTTGATCCTCTTTTTCCTTGTCAATCCAAAAATAAATAAATAAATAAATCTATTCGTTTTATATACTCTTCTTCCTCCGCTATCTTTTTCTTTATATATACACGGCACGTCACTGAACTTTTTCAAATTATTCAATTAGGTTCTTGATTTTTTTTTTTGTGTGATTGAGCCCTTACAGTATTTTTTCTTTTACTGAGAAAATTATAAAAAAAAATCATAAATCTATTGTAATTGTGCTAATTTATTTCTAAACTTTTTTTTTACTAATTCAGTCCTAAATTTTTTGCAATTGTGTCAATTCAGTCCATTTCGTCAATTTTGATCGACTGGTGCTGATGTGGATGCCGGCCGGCGAGAACAACCTCGCTGGCCCGAGCCACGGGATGATCAATTGCAATAAGTTTATGACTAAATTTTGTAGATTTAGGATTTTTTTTAGTAATTTTTCCTTTTGTATGAGTTAATTTTTCCGATAAATAGAAACAAAAATGCTAACGTGGATTAACTTGTCCGCACTAATCGGACAAAATTGAGGCTTATATCTAACTCCCTTCTGAAAAATATTAGAAACCCCCCCAAAAAAGAAGAAGAAGCAAATCTTAAAAGAGAAAAGAAAGGGGAGGCCCTGAGTCGCAACACCGCCACCTAAAGTCCGGAGAAAAGTTGGCTAGTTCGTCATTCTCATCGATGAGGGTCGCCTAAGTTGCCAACATGATTGCAACAGAGGCCATCGACTCTTGCCACTGTCGTTGACCAGGGTCGTCGGGCCTCGGTTGAGCTTTAGTGGTGGTCGTCAATCGTCGGGTCCCCTCCTTAAGTCCATCTACCATAATCAACGCTAGAAAAAACAAAAGACTCATAAAATCATGTGTGAATTGATATTTATTTTTCTGAAGATACCACACTAGATCAGTATAAATGTGCGGGAAAATTTCAATTAAAAGCCTGAAATGTCCTCATTTTTCAAATAAGGGCATGAAGTATATTTTATTTTAAATAAGTACATGAAATAGCCAAATTATCTCAAATAAGGACTTGAAATAGATATTGTTTCAAATAATGATCTGAAGTGGCTAAATCGTCTCAAATAAGGATTTGGCTGAAGAACATTTTCATCATTTATCTCTTTTTTTAATTTTTCTTTTTTCCTGTTTTTTTTTTCTTTCCCCCTTTCCCTCTTCACTTCGCCGGACCTTGTCAATGGCCGACGGAGGCACCGGACTCAGCCAAGAGCCGCCCTTGCTTATCAAGGGCAAGGGCTGCCCTTGCTTGAGGCCTGTGGGTCGTCTGCAAGGGTGGTTGGGGATGGGAGGGAAGAAGAAAAAAGAAAAAAGAAAAGTAAAAAATTAAAAAAATATTTGCAATTTTTTTTACTAAAATACTTATTCTCTGATGGCCGGAATAGTCGCTAACCAACTAGGTCCCTATTTGAGACACTTTGACCACTTCAGACTCTTATTTGAAATAATGTTCACTTCAAACTCTTATTTGAAAAAATGACGGCACTTCAGACCTTTAATTAGAATTTTTCCTAAATGTGCCTATGACATGCGTAAATAAATAACATGATGTCCATCATCTATTTAACGACATTTAAAAAAATTACTTTCTTTTGACCGGCGATATTATATAACTTCATCTAACAAGTGCAAAACTCATGTGGGATGCTTTGCAAGGTTTCAATGTTGACACAATGCGATATGTGCAAGTGCTTAGCATAATTTGGCACCAAGCATGCCCTTAAATTTTCACTCCACTCGCTTCACTTAAGGGGTGCCCTTTCTCTATATCTCTCTTGAGATATTTAGGGTCTACTTGTTTAAAAGGAAATTGATTTCGAGAAATCATTTTTTGACTTTCTCGTGTTTGAATGATGAAAACTTAATAGATTTTAGAAAACGTTTTCCGTGGATAAAAAACAAGAAGCTTGGATTAGGAAAAATAACTTTCCCTTCTACCAAGAACGAAATCATTTTCATTAAATCACAAAAACAAATAAAAACTAACTACTTTTCTTGAAAAATGATTTCCATGAAAAATATTTTCATTTATCATGAAATATCTAGTGAAACATGAAGATGAATTATTTGAAAAATATCTTTCCTGAAAAATGATCACTTCAATCTTTTATAGAAATAAACGAACGAATTTTTTTTTTGATCGTTCATGAAAATATCTTGACATAAATTATTGTTGGTAATAAAAATATTTTTTATATTAATTAATTATTTCAAGTGATATGAATAATTGTTTTTAAGAATACAAAGTTCAAATCATTTACTTTTCGTTATACAAACGGAGTTTTAATCGCACGGTCTCGTAATAAAGTCCACGAGTTTAATGGTTACGATGGCGTTGGTACGTGTAGCAGATCGAGTTTCACGTCAATTTCCCCACCGTCTCTCCCAAGCGCTCGTCGCCTCTCCTGTATACGTACAACAATGGAGCTTGTGGTCCTCACCCAACACCAAAGCACGAACGCTCAGGTCTCTCTCTCTCTCTCTTCTTCACCTTTCCACACCCCCTCCCCCCCCCTTCCTTATAATTCCACTCCACCATCGCCATCTCTCTCTGTCTCTCTCATCAACATCACCTCCCCTTCGCTCCATCTCTCCCCCGTGAGCTCGCCGGAAGCACTCGACGGAGCCTCTCTCTCTCGCGAGGGCGGAGATGACGGAGAAGGGGAAGCAGAGAGCGAGCTTCGAGGAGAAGGTGAAAACCGAGCCCGTGGCTGAGTACGAGGACGGCCTCGGCGACGGAGAGGACGACGACTCCAAGAAGAAGAAGACATGGCCGTCGAGCGGGAGCAAGCGAGGGAGTGGTAATTGCAATTCGCTCGGCATGTGCTTTTACAGATGCGTTCATCGCGCTCTCGTCGTCGTTCGCCAACTTAGAACTCGATGAGCTTTCTAGACGGGAGCGGATTTAGCAAGTTTTTTTTTTTTTTTGGTGCTGTGGACGCTCTGATGTTAGGTACCGCGTCGAGGAATTGCCAGGCGGAGAAGTGCACGGCCGATCTAGCGGAGGCAAAGCAGTACCACCGGAGGCACAAGGTGTGCGAGCAGCACTCCAAGGCTCCGGCGGTGGTCGTCGCCGGCGTTCACCAGCGGTTTTGTCAGCAATGCAGCAGGTCGGATCCGATTTCGTTGCGATCCTGTTGGGGTGTTGTGTGATCCTTAGCAGTGAACTTTGAACTCAAATGAGCTCATGATCTGTAGAAATGTAATGCTCTTCTTGCATCAATTATATCTAGAAACTCATAATTCTAAGTTCATCTTGAAGAGTTATAATTTGGAGGATAAAATCCCAGATGCATAGTAGTACTATAAACTCTAGAATTCGAATGTTTTCGTCAATGTTCTACAGAGAGCACAGTGAAATCAAGCAACTTAGAGTGGAAATTGGGCGAGGAGTTTCTCAAATTATGGTTGAATTTCACAAATTATGCTAGCACGTTTGATTTTCGAGGCCTTCTATGAGAATTATTGGAGATTTTCCATCCGGGTCGTCTTCTAAGTAGTGGCGACACCGATTCTCACTCTGCTTCATTTTGAATCACGCCGTTCCAGTGAAGCCTGGCTGACTTCGATCTACTTTTAAAACTTGGTCGATTGGATTGTCTTAATAGTAATCTACCCTGATTGGACAGTTACATATCTTAGCTCTGAGGTTAGTACATATGCTCGTCTTGGAAGCTAAGTTCTCTCTATGGCCTTCCTTTGATCCATGTGCTTGCCTTCGAAGTTAAATCCTCTGCATGTCGGAAGTCAGTTTTATGTTCATTCTCTCTCTCTCTCTCTCTCTCTCTCTGCAAGTGCATTATAAGCACACAATAATTAAGGGAATGTCTTTTCTTGAACTTGGAGCTTGATGTGCAGGTTCCATGAGCTATCGGAATTCGATGAGAACAAAAGGAGTTGCCGCAGACGATTGGCAGGACACAACGAGCGGAGAAGAAAGAATCCAACCGAGTCTCGTGCTGAGGGCTCGAGCGGGAAAGCTGGCGGCGCTCAACTGAAGGAGCTAGCCTGTGGACAAGCCGATGATCGGGGCCGGATTCGGATGACCATCCAAGAGAATGCCACCTACAAACATTTCCAGATCAGATAAGCCCTTCGAACCAGTTCGATGCTCCCTCTCTTCTGTCATCCTAGCTGGTGATAAATCTGTATTATCCGTAGTCTCTCTTGACGTGAACGACTCATTTCGACTTCAAATTCAAGGGTTCCGGTCCTTCCATATGGGGAAGTTTAGGCGGGTTAGCTTACTACACCAGTACCATGCGCTGTAGGCTATGTCATCTCCTGTTAGATCGAATAACTTAAGTTCGAGCGCTGTACTTTCGGCGAGCTGATTCTCGGCGGGCGTTTCGGTCTCTTATCTAATCGCCACGTCCTCCTTTTCCTCGACTTTGATTGGCAATTAGGAGTGGATGGATCAATCCGACATGATCAGAGGCCTCTGAGATCTGTTCATGATGCCCGCTTTTAGAATGCTTAGCTTTTCAGAGTGATTATTTAAGGTAGCGACTGGTTTCTTTTCCTGGTTTTGAACTCGTTTATAGGGATAGTTTCTGTTGTTCTTGGCAAATCAGATGTGTGCATCACTCACTCTGTATGATTGCCTGGAAGATGGGGAAGGAGTTAGGTGGTGTCTTTTTCTCATGAGCTTCCTGCGAGGATCATGGCTTTGGTTGTGGAACTTTAACTTTTGCATGCGAGCACGCGTGGTTTTCAGAAAAAGGGAAAAAAAAAATGAAAAGGGGTAATTCCAATTTGGAAAAGTTTTTGTTATGAATGATCGTTCTTATCTCTTAAGAATATTTTGAAGATAAATATATTTTTGGCCAATTTGCTTTTTATTTGTGATTCAAGCGATCGTCATCAAGATAATATTTTTCAAACAATTGATTATTTTCTATGAAACAGACGGACTCCTTTTAGAATCTAACAACACCGTCGAATATCTTTTAGAAATAAAAGAAAAAGAAGAAGTGCAAAGTATGGTTCATTTGAAATTTCGAGGAGTAAAGTATTGAAATCAGAGGATGTAAATGCAAATGCAGTTGATGCTGATGCAATGGCTTGACTAATAATGTTGTTGTTGCATCAACAGGCATTTCCTTTTGGGTAAATGACAAAAATTATTCATAAATTTTGGTCTAATGTGCAATGTGGTCCAAAAATTTTAAATTTGTTCAATATCATCCATGGACTTTTAATTTGTTCAATATGATATCTAGACTTTCGATATATGGTTAATTTAGTCTTTAGATTGTATGAAAATATTCAATGTTGTTCTTGAATTTAAATTAATGTAAAGATAATATCGAACATTTTCATACAGTCCAATAAGTAAATTAAACATATAGCAAAAGTCCTTAGACCCTATTGAACAAATTAGAAGTTTAGAGATGACATCACATATTGAGCTAAAGTTCAGAGACCGCATTGAACAAATATAAAGTTCATGGGCCACATTGCACATTGGCCAAAGTTCATGACCATTTATGTTATTAACCATTTTCTTTTCAATGTCTCTTCCTTTTCCCTCTGTTTCTAATTCATTTATTTCTATATTCTAGCAAAGAAAATTTCATTTTATTTCTACAAATGCCCTATAATTGATTAAAATCTTAACAATTTTTCATTCTCTCCCTCTTTGGCTCCGAATACCTTTTGCTCTCTATCCTTAGCAAGTGCATATTTTACTCTTCAAATCTCCTTCGACCGCGAGCGAATCATAGGCCATGCACTAATAATGCAGATACAATTAGAGTAGCCAAAGGTATAACAGATATGGAAAAACGTTCTGTTTATGTATTAATAATTTGATAAACTATGGAAATTATGTATTTATCCTTTGACTTCGTATCAAATTTCGATAAATCGCCCGTAGATGGCAAAGACGACACGAGCACAGCAGGAGCACGAGCATCACAAGTGCAAGTCATTAACGCATGCATGGCATGACTCGGGCGGCGTACACGAACTGGGGCGGTGCGGGGCGCGACCAATGCCGCGAGCACATGGTCTACATAGCTAGTGACTGGCATGAGTCGGTCCTAGAAACAATGCTCTACGGTCATAATAAGCTACTACTAAGAAACCGATTTACAACAAGATACAACAAATTGCAAGTGGTAATGGCTTAAATAGCAACACATCTCATTTTAGGCTTCGTTTGTTTCGCAAAAAATAAATCACTTGAAAAAAATAACCACTTGTATCACTTATTGTTACCACCTAAAACTAACCATGCCGAATTTCGGTGTGTACGAAAATATATAGCACTGAAGACGCCTAAATAGCAAGTACACCGAAGCCCGATGACCGAAGATGTCGAAATAGTGGGAACACCGAAGTCCAATAAAGAAAACACTGAAGCCCGATGATCTAAGATGCCAAAACCGTGGGAACACTGAAGTCCAATAAAGAAGATACCGGAGTTTGGAGACCAAGAAATAATTAGTCTCAGTAGTTTAGAATGATACTCCTTCAGGATAAGATGAGACAATTATTGTAAGAAACTAAAGGAAATAATAACCACCCGAAGCAGTTACCATCGTGGAAGCCTATAAAAGGGACGAAGGTTGCGATGTGGAAAAAAATAGAAAATCTTCTCAAGAACACGATCTTATTTATAACTTATTGTCTTTTATTTTCTGCAATTCGTTACTTTGCTTTCATTATTTTTCAGAATTAGTCCATTTCCTTTCCGAATCGCCACAGAACCTATCCCTTAACGAATAAAAGCTGAAAACTCGCAATTCGGTGAAAGATCTTTCGTCAGACACTTTTTGGCGAAACACTTATAATTTTCGTTCGTTCACAAAAATGTTAAGACAATATTTCAAGTGATAATGAAATTATTATATATTAATTAGTTATTTTAAATGATTGTTTTTATGAAAATATTTTGTAAATCATTAATTTTTCGTGAAATGAACGAAAACTTAGGCTTTATTTATTTCGCGGAAAATGTGACGTTTCTGAAAAATATTTTCCGCAAAGTTATTTTCCCAGAAAATGAATGTATTTTCCGGTGTTTGGCTAAGACCTGAAAATGAACTGGAAAACATTTTCTATTGTTGGGTACGAAAAATCAAATTTGAATTTTCAAGGAAAAATTATCAAAAATTCGATTTTTTATTTTATTTCTTTTTATTTGGCTTCTTCTTGGCCGGTTGTAGGCCATAGCGACAAGCGACAATTGGCGACCAACCACAAGCGAGGTCAAGCTTGCCCGAGGCCAACGAGCTTAAGACTTGCTACATTCTGGCAAGCTCAAGGTTGTTGGCCTTTGGCGAGGTGAGGCTCGGCGTCACTCTAGGTTGCTAGCCTTGGGCAAGCTCAAGACTTGCAAGGCTGACCTCTGGCAAGGTGAGGCAAGGCCTCACTCAAGGTCGTCGGCCTCAAGCAAGCTTGAGACTCGCTAGGCGACCTCAAGCTTGCCGAATCTAGCCAGGCGAGACGAGGTGAGAGCTCGCTGCCTGTGGCCAATCGCTAGCCGTTGTTATGGCTAATGATCGGTAGAGAGGAAGTTAGAAAAGAAACAAAAAAGAAGAGAGAAAAAGAAAAAAGGAATGTGAAGGAGGGAAAAATACTTTTTCGAAAAATATTTTTCGTAAAATAAACTGAGCCGAATTCACTTAAAGTTCCGATGCCATCCTTTGCAAAACTTCTAACTTCGACCTGATCCGGCCTCGTCCATCGAGTTAGACTTCTCTCTTGTTCTTCAGTTAGAGCCGCAGCGAACATTGATTAGACCCAATCTTCGCATGATCTGTGATGGGCCTCCGAGGCCCATTCTTCGAACGCTTTCCTCCTTTCTTCCTGAAATACCCTTTAGTTTCTCATTAGCTGCGAATTACGCGAGGATAAAAGCGTAATTGTCAAATATCTATAAAAGATAAAATCAAACACCGGTACGACTTGCCCTACTCCTGTTCTTCACACTATTTTCCCACTCTCTTCTCCTCGAAATGTTCTTGTAATTTGGCTTGAGAAAATTCTAAACTTAGTCAATTCAAATGAAAATTTAATAACTTTAACATTTATCAAAGATCCACGCGATTTACGATGTGTAGGGATCCCAATGAATATAATGAAAATCCATGAGTGCCATAATTATACAAGCTCAAATTTTTCGTTAGATTCCCATCAGCGCTAGATTTGCGAGAAAAGAAACATTTCGAATTCGTTTTTTTTTCCCTAATCGCCATAGCACACCTAAAATGCACCGATGGAAATCGCGATCCCTCGTGCTCTCATCTGTAATCAACCCGACGCAGATGTGTGAAATTCCGAAAAAAAGAAGAAGAATGAATGAACAAATTAGAGATGTTCCTCCAAGCAAAGCAACAAAAAAAGGAGATGAGAAGAAAACTCGTAACGTAGTTCTTCCCAGGCAACGAGAAAAGGCAAAGCGCATTGGAATAAAGATCATCGATAAGCAAAAGGCCAAAAAAGAAAAAAAAATATTGAAAAAAAAAATGAAATTAAAAAAAGAAAAGAAAAAAGAGAAGATGATGGAAAATACCGCACCTCCATGAGGGACATAAGGCCGTCCACCGAACCAACATGTGCGCTCTCCTTTTCCTCTCTTTCTTGCCGTAGCCTCCGACTCTCTCTCTCTCTCTCTCTCTCTCTCGCGATAAAAAATATTCAGCTCCTTATAAATTCTCCACCGTCCTCCTCCTCCTTCTCCTTCTTCTGCTTCTTCTTCTTCACCACTTCTCCCTCTCTCTCTCTCTCATCCGTCGTCTCGTGCATTACGAGCGCCAATGCCTGCGCAGAAGCGGTCCTTGCCGGAGAATGCGAACGACGAGGACGCCTCCCAACAGAGCCACCACCACCACCACCACAACTACAATCACCACGCCAAGCAATCTCGCCGCGACGACGAGCCCGAGCAAGGCGACCAGCAGACGGGAGAGCCGCAAGACGGCTGCGCCGGGGGCGGGGGCGGAGGAGCTGGAGAAGAAGAAGAAGAAGATGGAGGTCCGCCTAGCTCTTTCCTCTTCTTCTTCCTTCTCTCGTTGACGAGTTCCTCGTTCGTTTACGTAATCTGTGCGCGCGCGAGCTCGCGATTGATGCGATCGGATTTCGCGCTCGTTGAAGTGATTGCTCTCGCTCTTGTTTTCTCCAGATTCTCAAGGAAGTCCGTCGTCCAGCTCGGAGGAGAAACCTGAGTATTCACTCGTCTCCACCTCTCGATCTATCTCCGTCGCTTCAGATTCTCTTCCCTTCGTTGCTAGTCCTTGCTTTCTAGTCGCTTGGCTCGTGCCCATGCTGCTTTGCTTGATTTCACTGTTTCGTGGCTTTCTTCATGGAGTGATGCTGCGTTTCCTGCGTGTTTGGCGTTGCTTCTGTTGATCTATTGATGTGGCCAATTCAGGCGCGTCCTTTGGTGTTCAGGTTCTGCTTGATTTAGTGCACGTTGAACACTATTGCATGTTGCCATTCATTTTGCTTTGCCGCGAGGCTGGCGGTGCATCTGGAAACGAACGAGCTAAGAGCTATTTCGATTTTTAGTTGGCAGTGCATCCAAATTTTGAATGGGGAAAAAAATGACGTTGACTTGACTTATTTTGTGCTGTGTAGATGTATTACCATGTCCTACAACATGTTCGTGTCACTTTTAGTTTCTGGAAACCAGCCAGAACTTATTTCAATTCTGTTGTGGCTGCAGGCAAAGCCTGGATGTCCTTCTCCAGTTTTTTGCTTTGATATTTCTTTTTTTATCTTTCTGTCTCTATAACTTAATTATGTTATGTTCGGTGTTTAAAATATCAAGACAGGCTTCGCGCTTCGAGATTATGGTCAAAGCATTAGTTGGCTCAGGTGTACGTATTGTGCAAGATCTATATTAAGAGACATTTACATGCGTGAATCATTAACTGACTGACGTAGGTGAGCAGAAGGCAATATGCCATTTGGACTTTGGTTCCTGCTTTGAGTTGCTATGAACAGTTGGACAAATAGGAGAAAGTGATTCTTGACTAGTGATGGAGCCCAGGTGTGATATTATCAACGATTAAAGTGCCAAATTGATAGGAAAAATTTCACTTCAACAGCTGATGCAGGTAGTGTTTCTGGTATTGAGTCCTGCACTTAGTTCACTAGATTAACTAGTGCATTACTAAAGTGGCAGAGATGATCATTTGAGTTGAGTGGAAGATGGCCGTTGCTGGATATTGGGCATCAGTTTTATCATCCATTGCAGTTGCCCGTCGCTTGCTTTTGATAATATCTTTCTCTGTTCTAGACTTCTATAACTCCAAACAGACCATGTCTCTCAGCTCCTTTTCATGGTTATCATGTACTTCTGTTTATATATATGGTAGTTGACATCCTTATGGTGGTTACTTCTTAATGCCTCGCCTCTTCATGGCTCTTTGTCCAATTTGGGCTGGTAAAGACCCTACAGAGATGAATTCTGATATCTTTGTCCATTGAACTTATTCACAAATGCAAGCGTAAGGTCATATCTGCTTCTGTTGTTCTGCAACTGGACTTTGGACCCCAGTATCTATCTCGAAATGGACCCTGTCTAGCTGGTTCACATTAGTTCCTTCTAGCTACTTGTCAAAATTGGTGCAGCTGTGAATGCATGCCATCTAGCTTTATAGTTTTAGATGTGTTTGAAAAAGTTTGAATTTGGACAGTGATAGTCCCAAAATCCAACTTCTTCTTGGGAACCTAAGGACCTAAAGGAGTGCATCAAGTCCTTGCAAGCCCTAAATATCTTGCAAAGATTTGCTTGGGGTGAGTCCCTGTTTAGAAGTGTTGTGAATCCAAAAAGCAGAGAGAATCTAACTTTGGTATTTGGAATATCACCAAAATTGTGGCAAATATGAACCTTAAGAGTTTGCAAGTACATATATCTGTGATGTCCACGTCTAGTCCATTATTTGGATAATGGTCCTGGGCTTTGTCCCTTTATGTCTTTTGGCTTATGTCAGCAACAGGTTCTGAAATCCTCCTCCATGAAAACTGAGCTGCATGTGGCAAAGTTTGTGTTTCTTTATCTTTGATCATCATTTTGGGGACGGCCGTTTTTTTTCCCCCAAGTATAGGGTCAAGATTATAAAAGTAGGATTACTGCATTCTTTTCCCCACCTCATAATAATTTTCTATACTTCTGAAGACAAGTTCATTTGGAAGGACATGGTAGAGCCTGCTTGGTGGTGGTGGGTTTTTTTTCGCCCCTGGGTGGATGGGGGGTGGGGAGGGGAGGAGGACTGGGGGTAGTGTATGAGGTTGCTTGCTTTATGTCCATAGATAAAAGGTCTCGTGTGATATGTTCTGTTAACTGTTGTATTTATCTTCTTTGGTACTGAAGATTCCTCTTTTGGCTTATATAGTTATCAGCAATCTTTGTATTGACTGCTGACATCACTCATTTTTTCTTGTTTCCTGCAGATTTGTCTATGTAAAACTATCAGACATTCGTAAAGATGTACAATGCCCAATCTGTCTAGGTACTGTTTGCCTTGGCATCTTGCATCTAAATACTTCTGAATACTAATATAAGTATAGCTTTTTCTTTATAGAATGCATCCAGGCAACCATCCTTTATGAATCATTTGTAAAGATGGTGACATGTGCTGACTTCTGCTGCATTATGTATAACAGTGATAACTTAATGTGTGTTCTGTAGAGATTGGGGGAGAAAAAAAGGACGTGAGCTAAGTAAACTTTCTTTTTGTGATATGTTGGAATTGAGGATTATAATCTATGTTAATAATTATGTCTTTTTTGCACACGACAATCTCATCAACTTCAGAGGCTAGATATGCCCAGTTAATTTAAGTTCTTTGTGCCGGAGGCCTACTATAAAATAGATCTCTGACTCTCTGCACTAGATTGGTATAAGCAACTATTAATCTAATTTTCTTCTTCGTTGTGTACTGCTGTACACAAGGATTTTTCTCTCTTTCATATGGTGCTTATGGAAATAAAAAGGAGTTTTCTTTGGAAATGTTAGCATCAACATCTCTGGTGTTTTTATTGGTCTAGTCTGGGTAAAGGAGATGCCTTCAGTTCAAATTCTCCCCGCCATTAATTCTCTATCATAACCGATATTTTCCCCTGGATGATGACTCCATGCATTTAGACTTTGGACTTTTTGCCAAATTAATTGTGCTGAGACGTGTGATTGTATGGATTTTGTTAAGGGGAAAGCACTACTTCGTCTTCTCCACTCTCTCTGGTTGTTTTGAAAAGAGAATAAGATACATTGACAGATTTTTGAAAGTGTGCAATGACTTCTAATCTTGAGCATTAGTTAGGAGATCATGATAGATTACTGTTGCAGACTTCTGTAAACCTACCATGACTCCAACCGACAATCAGAACTAGGATGATGAACTTCTATTAGGTTCAAAAATATGATTGGCCATGATCTGGGAAAGATGGAAGTCTACCTTTCTTACCTATTAAAGGTTTCATTGGTATTTTCAAAGTACTTTTTTTTTTTGGGGGGGGGGGGTTTAACCATATTGTTACTCTTAGTTCTGGTTTTCTTGTTTAAAAAACCAGTTGATTTTTTGGTTGTCTAGTTATCATTCTTTGCTTAAGTTGTGATTATAATCATGATATTGAAATTCATCATCTCGAGATATTTATTTCATTTTATCATGCTCCTGCAACTTCTGAAAAGCTACTTGTATTTCATATGAAGTTGATACATAGCATTACTCCTCTTGTCATCTGGTAACGACATCTTACAAGAAAGGGTTGTCAAATCTGGTCATCTATGCAGGCATCATCCGGAAAACGCGAACTGTTATGGAATGCCTGCACCGCTTTTGTAGGGAATGCATCGACAAATCGATGCGACTGGGGTATGCAACAAAGAAAAAAACTTCCCTTTTTATGTCTTACGCAGCTCACGAATGTCGTAAGATGTTGTTCTGCTTGATACTTCTGTGCAGGAACAATGAATGTCCTGCTTGTCGCACTCACTGTGCCAGCCGACGCTCACTGAGAGACGATCCCAATTTTGATGCTTTAATAGCAGCTTTATATCCGGATATCGACAAATACGAGGAAGAGGTATTAAATTAACAGAGCTATGCACTTCCTTGATCAGATAGTTTTAGGTTGTGTTTTCTCATGTTGTTGACTGGTTCATCGCAATTTTGTTTCAGGAGTTGGCTTTTCATGAAGAGGAGAAAAATCGCAACAAGCAGGTCATTGAACTTGTTACACAGATTTATCAGCCTGTCTTGTCATATCAATTTTTGGCCATAGTTTGCCTGTCTTGCTGGCTGTATTATTTCCGTCATATTTCAATATGAACATAAAACACTAGAGAAAATTGTCACATTGCACGCATATTGGATTTGAAATATATATCGCTGTTATTTTTTCTTGCTTTTCATGATTATGGATAGTTTTCGATAAAAAAAGAAAAGATTATGGGTAGTTACTGATGGAATCTCTGATCCTCAATACTAGCAGCGACGAAAATTTTGTTGGTTCATGTATAGTGGCTAGGCTCCTAATCTTCTGAATTGACAGATTCAAGCATCCATTGCTCAAATTCTTCAACGGCAGTCAGAAGCACTTGTCAAAAGACGGACACTGGGTAAAGATGTGGCTGGTGGATTTATCACAAGATCACAGCGGAATCTAAGGCCTTCTACTAGAAGAAGACGGAATTCTCGAGGAACCGATCATCAAGGTTCTGAAGACAATGAAGATGAACATGATAGTAATGGTGGCAAAGATTCATCCTCCGCTGATGAGCGTGGTACTGAAGTTAGGCAGAGACGTCGGAGAAAAAGGACAGGAGTGCGTTCATCATTACCTTCTTCATCAGCTGATGTTGAATTCCCGGATAATGATTTGGAAGCCACCAGAGATACCAGAGGAATTTCTCCTGGGCTCGTATGGAACCCAGAAATGCTTGCTTGGGGTAGGGGTGGTACGAGAAGTCACACGAGACATGGTGGCGTAAACGGTAACAACAAGAACTCCAAGAACATGCGGTTATCCAAGCTGGTTGAGTACCTCAAGAGTTTAGAGGAAAATGATGAGGTAATCTTTTCGCAATCAAACTTTGTCAAAAGTCGATGATAAATCCACAGCACAGAAGAATTTTGCCCATGTCACATGTAGTTTTTCTAGCTGAAGTACACTCACAGAGTGCATAAAATAGAAAACATTCTAGGTCTTTAGATTCACAACTGGTGAAGTATTCATGTGTGGTGAGCATCTTTTCCCTTTCTATTTGTCATTACGGTCCTCCTCACTTTGGATTTTTCATGTACAGATAGATGTTTATTTCATGCTTGTTTCTTTGGATAAAGAAAGTACTCCAAGTCTGAAGCAGCCCTACCTTTGCAGCAGGCGCAGCCTGTCAGTTAAACATCTATGTGATGTAAGATTTTCTCCTGCCATCTGAATTGCAAATACACTTTAATTATTATTTTTCATTCACACCTCCTGCAGTAGTGTATTATTTTGGGCATTCTTTCATCAAGATCATTGTAATTACGTCTATGATTTGCTGGGGACCTGCATGTGGAGATAGGTGTTTGACTTCTTAACGACGCATGTTCAGACGGTGACTTTAAGTAAAAATTCAACAAGCAATCACATGCACCCAATTTGTATTCAATATCCACAGTTGGCCTTAGTAAAAATGTCTCAAGCTTAATGAAGTTGAATTTTGCAATCATAGATGATATGGTGCTTTTAAGCTCTCATTTCTCGTTTTATTTTGAAATTGGCCTATTCTCAAAATCATATTTTTGGGCCAGGAGAGCTCTAAAAAGAGTGCATAAATAGTGTTGACTTCAAGAACGCACTCTTGGTGGAATATTTCAATGGATAACTTCAGATTCAATTTGTCTTCTTTTTCTTTTTCCTGGGTTGGGGCTTGGAGGTGAATGAAATCTGACCTATGCAATCTATGCATTGTAGAATATTGTAGTCTGTTTTTTGGGGCCGCTCATCTCCTGTTTTTTTTGTAATGAGTTTTTTACTCTGCAGTATGTTGCTCGCCAAACACCTCTGCAAGCTGAAGAAGTTGAAATATCAGTGGTCAAAGGGAACCATAACATCAGCTGTCAAGGACCTCGCCTGAATCTTTTCTCCTCAGCAAGCGAACATGAAAATGTTCTCCCGGTTGTTGATCCGCGTAAGGCTGAGCTGCAAATTCTGGAAAAGGAAGCAACGCTTGCAGGGATAATTGCAGACAATGGATCCATCAGTGACTATCTGGTAAGTTAATGTCACAATGGAGCTTCATGGTAATTTTTTTTTATTTAATTTTCTGGCACCATTTATCAGTAACCTCATACTTCTGCTACTATATTCTCCTAGGATGTATATGAATGGTCCTTTCAATGAGCAAATATATCTTGTTGCAGATTCTAGGGTACCGGCAGAAACAAACCTCTGACTCCTGACGAGTTCCATGGGCGTCTTTGGCAACATTTGAGTAAACTCTCACATACTCGTATATATACATATATATGTAGAGAGGTGGACAGGATTGCCAGTTGAACTAGAGTATATGTTAGTTGATAAAGCACACCATGTAGTTCCCAAGAAGGCTCACATTATTGGTTACTTTTAGGATTTTCTTCCCTTGCTGATTTTACTGCAGATTGTTATTACCAGATGATATTAGAAGGTTGGCGTCAACGAGCCGAAGAATATTACATGTTGATGTCTCTGGATTGAGTATTCGAATAGGTACCAATCCACTCAAGAAGCAACTAATGATCAATTCGTCGAGATGGTCTTGGTACAAGTCTTGCTTGAGATTTTTCGGATCAGACATCCGATCCTCACACAAATTAGGACCTTCGGCTGCACACATTCGGCGTTGCCTTGGTGGCGGAACAGGTGCAGACAGGCCAGGCAGGCTGGGTGGGGCCTAGAGGGATCTGTCTTATGGCCCTAGGCGAAAAGACCGGGCATGACTTTTCTTGGTGAGGTCTAAGTAGGAAAGTCAACCCGACCAAATTGAATCGGTTTGGTCCGAGCCTGTCCGGGCCGAAGGCCGAAGTCCCGTTCTTCTATACTCGA
>BCNH02000011.1:5472380-5561082 GCA_001662345.2 Metrosideros polymorpha var. glaberrima
ATAAAAGTATGCTTTATTTCCTATTTTTAATTTAAATTTATTCTGGACGGGTCTCGGCCGGAGCATTTGAGGCCCGGTAGTTCGTGTTGGCCCGAACTCAAATTAGAAAATAGGCCCAAAGAGCGGTTCGATCTAGTTATAACTAGAGCCAACCCCTTGCCCATGTGCTGCTAGGCAACATATTCGACCGATTCCCTCCCTAAAATCTACGAATTACCAGCTCTACCAGCTTCAATCGTCTCATTCTGGGGTTGAATTATACCTATTTTTCGCAGTGACTAATAATAGTTTTACATGGGGAAAGTATTTATAAATCTCTACTATTTCCTTCCTTTTAGTAACTTTGCAACGAGGAAAGTAACTTCTATCCTATCTACAGTTAGTAACTTCTTAAATTTGGTAAAAACTAAGTTGGAATGAGAGAATTACCCAAAAAGTTCTAAACCTATTGAAATTGTGCCAATTTAGTCAAAAAAATTTTGGTCAATTGAGTCATAACCCTTTTGTATTTGTATTCAGTCCATCCGGCCAATTTTGGCCGATCATTGCTGACGTGGATAATTTTTTAATATTTTTCGAATTTATTTATTTCTTTTCTTTCCTTCCTTTTTCTTCCAGCGAATGGTCGGACCTTAGCAACTAGCTAGAGGCGAGGGTCGACGAAGTCGACCTCGTCCCCGTCAGGTTGCCCTTGGTGAGGCACGACCTCGCCGTCACTAGAGGCCAGCGGGGGCGAGCTTTGCCAGAGGTTGCAAGGTTGACCTACCAGCCCTCGTATCTGGCGACCTCAGTGACCATATGAAAGGAAGAAGGAAGGGAAGAAAAAATAAAGAAAAAAAGAAAAAAAAAGGAAAAAGAAAAGAACAAAAAATTCAAAAAATATTAAAATATTATTAAAAATTATTCATATCAGCACCAACCGGTCAAAATTGACACAAATGCTTAATGTTAGGACTCAATTGGCCAAGAAAAAAAGTATAAGATTGAATTGGGACAGTTACAATAAATCACTTTTTCAGTAATTCTCCCAAGTTGGAACGGTAACTAGTAAAATTCAGGTGAAGTTAGAAACCTAATATAACATGCACTCACTCCCAATTCATCCATATTAATTGTTATGCAATTACGAGAACCGTCTAGGCAATATGATAAGCACGATCAAATGCAGTCCTTAGGTAACAGCTTGAAAAAGGCATAAGAACATTAGAAGTGCCAAAAGTTGCGTACGACGCTTACTTAGGTGAAGGGAAAAAGCTACCCCAAACTTTGCCCACTGTGACACATTTACCCCAAACTTTTTTTGTGATACCAAAAACCCCAAACTTATATTTATATGACACATTTATCCTAAAATTTTTTATTTTCATTTTTTTTTTACTTTTTTATTAAATAAAATATTTTTAAAAACTACAAAAGAAAAAAAAAGAAAAATCAACGGCAACGGGCCACTGCTGCCCCGTTGTCGGAAAGAGCTGGCTGGGGCTCGGCCAAGGCCGGCAACCCTTGCCGATCGTAGGTGAGGGCCTGACGACCCTCACCAACCAAAGGTGACGGCCTAGCGACCCTTGCCCAGCGACTCTCACCCAACTCTAGGTGGAGGGCCGCGACCTTGGCAACCCCCGCTAGCCCTGACCTAGCCCCAGTCGGCTCTTTCTTGTGACAGGGCGGTAGTAGCAAGGGCCTTCACCCTTGTCGTTGATTTTTTTTTTTTGTGTTTTTTAAAATATCGTTTAGTTTTTTTATTTAATAAAAAAGTGAAGATAAAATTAAAAAAAATTTGGGGTACACAAATATAAGTTTGGGAATTTTTGTGTCACAAATTTTTTTTTAGGTAAATGTGTTATATGGGTACAAGTTTGGGGTTTTTGATGGCTTTTACCCTTACTTCAATGCCATTTAAAAAAAAACGATCACTAAAGTGTCAACTCTGATTAAATTCGTCAAAAATCCGACGTCGCCATATTTTAATAATTTCCCCTATTATGTGGCTCGTTGGTATGCTAGTCAGCATATATACCCCTAAATGACGTAATCTACATGTTTTGTCCCAAATTCAAAACCCTTCGATTTTCCCCCAAAATTAACAACTCAATTTTAAGTGAAGAGCACTCCATGGTAATTTAAATTCAATTCAATCTGAAAGGTCTGTCTCTCTTCCCAGAAGCTTGGCGAGATTGCGGAAATGCCTCCATAAGCTCCAATCTCACTCTGCAAATCCCTCATCAGACGGAGCCAACAAAGAACACCTCTGAAACCCCAGTCCTCCTCTTCATCTTCCTTCACTTCGCTCTCGCCATCCCTGAATCTAGTCAATCCTCGCCCTCAATGCCCCCAGAACCCCGAGCCTCAATTCTGGTACCTCGGTTCGTTCCTACGCTCACTCTATTCCAATCTTGGACCGAGTCCAAGGGGACTCAGCACTAACCTGGGCGTTGACTTAGTGCCGGAATACTACGCAGAGGTGGACGCGATAAACCTAAAGTTCGCGGAGGTGAGAGAGGAGATCAAGATGGCCATGGAGTTGAAGGAGACGGTGTACTTCAATGAGGAGGCTGAGTGCGCTAGGCCGCGGTGAAGGAGGTTGTCGACCAGTTCGAGAGGTTCCTGCGGAGGTTCCCGAGGTTGAGAAGGTCGCGCTGCGGCGGTCTACGAGTCTTAAGATGGATGAGCTCAAAGCCGAACTAGTTTGTGTTTTGTTAATGCTGATAATAAAATCCACAAGGACTGTTTAAAGGAAGGAAGGAAGCATTCAAACATCCACAAGGACTGTTTTTTTTATAAATAAAAAAAAAAGTCAATTCATATTAAAATTTTTATTATAAAAGCCATGTAATTTTTTTTTGCTAGAATTTCTCACCAGAGACACTCAAGTGATTGTTTTTTCTCTGATTTAGCACTTAAATGAGCTGTCAAAAACTTTCGGCACTAAAGTGAGTGCCGTGTAAAACTTTTGGCATTTTTAGTGTTCTTGAAAAAATCTACCTGATCATTCGTAAAAGAATAGTAAAAGTGCCCCCTCTAATATACAAACTCTAATATCTCCGTACAAAAGTTGGTTCTCCTGAAAAGCAATTGGATAACGATAGTGCTATACAAGTTCTTATAGGATGAAGGAAGGAAGAAAATTGGTGATCTAGTTGTCCTTACAATTTCGCAAGTAACTCGAGGACAATCTCATCTGTGGCTGAAAAAAATCGAAGGGGGTTCCAGTCCCGAAAGACTTCCTGGTGGAATTGGGAGAATCCGAAAGCAAAGGCTCATAGACTGGATTTCTGTTCTTGGGCTGAGTGATGGACAATGGAGAAACGTCTCTCTCCGCCGGCCTCGGTTGTGGTTCAATGTTTCCGAGGGACAAAATCGGTCCCCCCATACGTTCAGCCTGCTGCAGTTTATTGATTTGACTAGGTCTGTATGTATATCTGAAATACTTCAGAGCTAGAATAGGACCCATTCCTGCTCCGACTATGATCTGCAAGATGAAAAAAGAAAAAAAAAATTGTTCGGTAAGAAAGAACGCATGCAACCTTAATCTAGCATCAAGAGTGCATTTTGGTTCATTCAAACTTTTCCAGCTCATATTGCTCGGCTTTAGTGGAGATATAGTGAAAATGTCTGGTGAAAATATGCAATGTAGTAATTATTTCGCTCACCGCTGCCATATCATCTTAAGTTCGTGCGATTACCAAAACCTGATAATCCTTATCTGTAGAATGGCATCGCCATACTTGACTGCTCAAAAGAAAGGTAATTGAGCCCAAATGAAACATGCATCAACAAAACGAATACTCACCAACATAGTTAACCAGTAAGATGGTTGTCGGCACAACCGGAACATTATCGTGTACATCCCTGATGAAGGGACCGCACTCAACATCCAATTGATGATGTAGAATGCAAGCAAATTTCCCCATATGGCAAGATGTTGCAATATAGTGAATGAGCTGCATTAGCAATCGAAGTTTTAGGAGTTACCAATTGACCAGCAGTAAAAGAAAAAACTGCATAACCAATAACTCAGCATGAAGCCATGAACCTTTAATTTTTTCTCTAGGAATATGAAGTATTGGAAGAAGCCAAACTTATAGTAGCCAAACAGTGAATCGTGAAGCTTACTTTGTTTCCAGTGTCACCACGAAGGCTTGCAACCATATACATCCAGAGAGCGCTACCATAGATATCTCCTCCATTTCGCTCTTCTCGAAAGCATATGCATGTATGCTGATGGAAAATACAATAACTGCCTGCAATTACAAGCCACGTTCATTAAACACAGAATAACAAGCGAGAGCCGGCAGTCAATCAAATTGTGTAATGTCCAATTGCTTTATTTCATACTAGGCAGAAACCTCTGACAGACTAAAATGTGGTACTTGAATATTTGGCCTTCCAAGGAATGGAGCTGGCAAATGACTTGTATATCTAAAGACGACCTTCTCGGTGTGCAATCACATAGCCATGACTTCGTTTCACTTAAGGGCAATGAAAAGGGGACTCATGTACACTAGAATTCCATATTGAAAAGAGAATTATAAAATTCCATACTCATACAATGCCAACTTTAGAAAATTTTCCAAAGTTCAGGGGGTCACCATTAGATCAAATTATTATAAAATTCTGTTGAATCAGAGAAAAGAACCAGCGCTCAGCTAATCTTTCTGAAAAAGTAAAACCACGGAGCAAGAAACGGTCTAAATTTGCACTCACATGAAAAAGTGATCGTCCAAACCATCCGGCAAATGTGCTAGGATTCAGAAGCCTGTTTCAAGAAGTAATGTTAAAGAAAATTTTCTGCACCGAGAGCCAAAAGAGAGTAAAAGTCTATTCTCATGTATCATAACAAATTGAGGACACACCTCCCAGCTTGGCAGTAAAAAAGAATTTGTGGATGCTGCATAACAGTCTCTTCACCAACATCTTTGTCAAGTACACTAACTAAGACAGGGATGCTGGTGTAGAAAACATTATAGGCCATCAAACTAACTGAGTTGAAAAGACTGGTTCCAGAAATACCTGATATAAAGGAGAAACTGGAAGTGTGCTTGTGTTAGAACAACAGGTACAAGCGAAAGGTGTGCATGCATGAACAAGCGCACAGCACACAGACACAGTACAGAGAGAGAGAGAGAGAGAGAGAGGAACCATAATGGGAACTTACAAGATTTGGATGAAACATATGAGTAATGATTTATAGAAAGAATACTGCGAGAGAAATGCTGTTCGGTTGTAGGAGTATCGCCCATGAACCAGTATCAATCTTTTCAGAAATCTGAATTCTGTAGACAGCAGCCAGAAAAGTCAAACATTTAGAAGTCCCATGGTAGCAAGCACATAGAGGAAACTATTAAACAATACATGCCACATAATCTGAAAGAATAACTCCAAGCATAAAGTATTTCAAAGGTTGAGCCAGATGAAAAAAACTTCTGGAAGATGAAATTTATTAACGAGACCCAAATTTGTATACTGGTCATCCCCATTTAATTTCAGAGAGAAGATTTAGATCTAACCATCTCCCCACTTTTGCAGACCATCCTACCATTCCCATTTCTAGAGGTAGACCTTTCCAGCAAACCGGTCTCTCCATCTAACTAATGTGAACTTCTTTATGGTTAGATAATAAAATGGGCTGCCCACACAACGTCACTAATGCATATAGCTTAGACCGCATAGGGTCCCAATTATCTACAGCAGAGGCCAGTTTCCACAGAAGAAATACCAACTAAATACCCCTGATACGGTTTGAAGTACCAGCGGTCCAGCCTATAGAACCCAAAATCTTTCACATTTTCAACAAGAGAAGTCCAAAAGGAATCTATTCTCTGAATTAGCAACATTGTTTCTTCAAATGACCACATATTCTACATATTTATATCCATAAAGTATGAATGATTTGATGTCAATGCAAACATCCACACCAGAAAAGAACAAACATTGGACATGAGCTGCAATACTTACTCCCTATGCTATAATCAGCAGCCCTAGCTGCCTGTAGTCCTTCTCTGCCACTAATGCCAACTCCTATGTCAGCTTGTTGAATCATCTTGACATCATTTCCACCATCTCCAATGGCCAAGGTTCTGTAGTCACATGATTTTAAGAGTTGCACAAGCTGCACGAGGAACACAAGATATGTCACGTAATGTGGCTGAAAATGTATATTTAGGACCAAAGGAACAACAATATGAATTAGTGGTTAGATATATTTTAAGTATTAACACAAGAAATTATTGGCTTTTGTCATACCAGCATCATAATTTAAAAATCGTGCACAAGCGTATGATACAGTAATTAACATTACATAAAAAAATAAACTAAATTCACGGTTACCACAATATTATGAGAGTAAACATCACCAGACTTTCTACCTCCTATCTTGAACGTGTTCAGCTCCCAAAAAGCGACTTCAAGTCATGTACTAACCCCGTAATGAAGATCATTCTACTCAAATAGAGGATATGCACAAAATTTAACAAAGATAAAGCTTTGTTGCTTTATATGTTGAACTCCTATGTCATTTTGTAGGTTCCCATCATGATACTCATGTAACTTTAAGCGCACAATGTTCTCAAAACAGCTTTAGACAGATCCAAGTGAAATTCAGAGGACCATCAGAAGCCAAAGGTATTGGAGTTTCCTGCAAATTTAAATTATTTGACAATGATATAGTCATCAACTTAAAAGGAGTAAAACCTTGTCTACTAGTATACAACCATTGCTCCCAAAGGTTTAAGCTGTCATGAAAACGGACCCATAATGTATATCTAACATATTTTTACCACACCCCATCAAATGTTAGCTAAGCCTTACAGGTGAAACGTGTATGTTACTATATCGAACCGATAAGTGAAAACATAACCAATCAATTAAAACAGAGGGAAGAAGAAAATGAGAACGAGGATTTAGACTCCTCATCTTTGCTCCATTACCATGTTAGACAACTTTTTGTCCAAAGATCGCAAAATACCGAGAAACGGGCTCATACTGTATATAGATCATAAATTTCCTAACATGCTTTATACACTTAATCTCCCCATCTTATTAACACATCTAAAATTCATTAAATGACAAAGTTCTTAGGCAGTGAATAAGGTCAGTTTGTATTAAAAAACAATCTACTGGTGACTCTCTGATTTGCTATTCGATCATGTGACAATAAGTTGATGATTCTCTAATCTGCTATGCGATCATATGCAAATAAACAGAGATGCAAAATTCAGGTAAAATAACACAAATTAGAAGATAAAATATATATATATAAACCTATCACTGATTACTCAAGCCTTCCGTCATAATCTAGCACCAAATATAGACACTTTACAGTAGAATTACCTGAGCTTTTTGCGATGGTGTCACCCGGCAACAGATAGCTGTCCTTGATAATATGGCTAAGTCAGTGAAAGCCTTCCGATGATATGTCAGAGCAATTTCAAGAGCCCATCCATCAACAACAAATGCCACATCCTAATTCAAGGGAAAAGCTGGTTACCGAAAACCATGAAGCAGCAGCTGCATTAATAAATTTGCACCCAAGCAGATCTATTGAACATTTAACCTGAGCTCATAACTATAGGTGTCAGGTGTAGAAAGTGACAAACAGGTGAGTGATTTAACCCTCATTACGTCTCAGCAGTTTATTTTATCTGGAGGAATGATTAGAGGCACTCTAGACCAACAAGAAAATTATTCAAGAAGCAATGAGCGTATCTAGAAAATGTAATTTTTGTCTGTGCTTGTTTGTTATCTGCTGTCGCAGGGAAAACCAACCCAAAAATTGTCAAGGAAGCCCAGAAGTCATTTTACTTTACAGGCTGGAATGCCAAAGGTGTCTCGTATTGAATTCACCTTTGCAATAGTACCCATTATTCTAGAACTTTGCCAGGAATAGATAACTCAATTACTAGAGGGAGGCCCACTGGATGTAAATCACCCCAAAGCTCCTAGAAAACCAATCACCCTAAGGCTCCCATAAGACTACTAGAAAGGGGTCAAATATTGAAAGCTAGGATTTAGCACCGGATTTATATGGTTTACGATCTTCAAAATGCATGCCTACATATGTGAGCGTGCAAAGTCAAGGCCATATGGCTCCTTCAAATTAGAGTCATTGCCAAATTTGTTGGATAATTTTGTTCTAATAATTACGTGCCAGCGTTTCACCCTCTTAGTGACCTCTAATGAAATTTACTCTACTTAATATATATCATACATAAGCACACAAAAAGATTCCCAGTGATACAAGTATTATGACCAAAGATATCCAACCTAATTCAACCTTCAGTTTAAGCATTGCCAAAGGCAAGTTTTATCGTCAAGAAACATTCTATTAAGACAATCAAATGCTATTTTTTTCTCATACAATATCAAGCCAACAAAATTATATACAATACCACAGCAAGAGAGAATTGACTGATCTAAGAAAGTGGCAAGGTGAACATTCATTGACGCACATGATTTACCATAAAAAGTCTATAAAAGTTACCTTAGGTTCTGAGGAAGTTATCCTCATTGTGAGCAAAACTCTTTCCAAGCTCCTGCAAACTTCATCTTTGGTTTTCCCATCGAGTAGAAGAAGCTGACCCTTGGGCTCTATAAGAGATGGGAAGCGAGGGTGGTCAGGAAAGCATAAATTCTTCTGTTAGATTTTATCTTTCTCATTCTCCAGCACATGATGAGCAGAAATGCAAAACAAAATCAATCAACCTGGAGATATGAAGTTGCAAGACAGTGCAATCTGTATGGCAGTGTTCTGCTTGTCACCAGTAAGCATCCAAAAATTTATTCCTGCTCTTCTGAGTGTCTCAATTGTTTCTGGTACACCATCCTAAGTAGTAATGTAAGATATATCATTGTTCAAATACGTCATCATCCTAAAGGCATATTAGAAAGAGCGTGGAAAAATGGAGCCCTCTGAAAGGGGAAAAGTATATGTAGATGCAGAACGTCCCACAGACATATCAATAGTCACCTGAAGACGATCCTCTATTGCAGTGACTCCAAGAACTTCAAAATCATGTTCAATTCTTTGACACACCTCTGCTATTCTCCACTGTAAATCCAATTATTTCAGGAAATCAAGATACAATATCTAAGAATAAGCTGGAAAGGTTTTGTATAACAGGAAAATAACAGAACAATGGTTAGTGTACCATTTACCTCCCTATCAACCAATGTGCTACTAGCCTCTTTGAATGATAGAGACCATTCATGATATTCATCAGCCATTAGTTCACGCCAAGCCAAGCATAAAGTACGTAAACCCAGTTGAGAATATTGTTCAACAGCTTCCACAAAGGTCCTTGTTTGTTGCCCTGGAAAATAATGGAAGTAGTCAAATACTTATATACTCACAATTAAGGAACCTACAAATCGCACCATTAACACTCCTCCAATATATCGTTCTTGGTTTTCAGGGTTTAAAGAAAAACATATAAAAGCACCATAACTAGCTATTGCAGTCTGACACAAGTTACATTACATCTACTGAATCTGAAATGACAAATCAAGTGTCTGTAATATTGATCCCTCTCACTGAAATCAATAACAAAATCAGGCAAACAGGAAGACTTTCAATTTGGCTTGTAGAATTGCCAACACTGAAAAAGTAGCAATTGAAGCATGCACCAGGCAATCCAGCTGCCAGCTGTACACAACAAGCTCCCTTTCTACAAAAAAAAACTACTTTTTAAAGATTACACCTGAAAGTTGATGTGCCATCTGAAAAGGAAAATTTTGAAAAACCTTCAATAAAATCAACTCATGTTTGAGCGCAAATCCTCAAATAAGAAGGTGTTATCAGCACAAGGTAGATGACATGTGCTGAAATCATCACATTCTAACCTAGAAGATTCAATAGCATTCCCTGAACACTGCTACCATTTCAAATTCCTGAAGAAGCATCTCATCAAAAGGAAAAGAGTATATAATTAGTTGACCTTAAAATACAACCAAACCCACTAATCAAAAGAAAAACAATATCTCCCTCCTCCTCGGAACACTCAAAAGTCTGACAATATTTAAAGAAAACAAAAACAAAAAATCCTTGATCTCTAACTTAACTGAAGAATACGCTTACTAGAACAAGTTGCCATTTTTTCAGTGTCTGATAGGCAGTGGAGTACTTTTATATGGTTGAGTAGGGTATAACCAGAAATGGTCCCTCAACATCAAAAAACACCACGACTAAACATCTAAACAACTCTTTTCATCCGACAAGTTTTAGCACGAGGATGGCACTAACCAGGAATGGCATAAGGAAGTATTGCTTCATCTGCTCCTTTGGTCAACAGAAATATCTTTCCATTCTGACAGTCTTTCACCACCATGGACATCCTTTTCCTATCAGATGTGAACTCTAGAGTTTCCAATACCTCATAATAAATAATTATTCCATTGAACTTAATCTCTGCGAGATACAATATAGACAAAAAGTCATTTTAATTAAACATAGATGACTATGCAGAGTACAGAACACAAAAAAGAAAATGATTGGTACCAAGAATGTTTGCATTCCTATTGACAAGAACCATATTCAGTTTTGCAGCAGCATGAACAAGAGCATCTTCATCCTGAGATTGCGCCTTATATGAGATTGCTCCAGTTTTACTGCAGCAAGAAAATAAAAGCAAAGGAACCATAAAAACTGTAGCAGAAGTACATGACACACATGTCCAAATGGGTATCTATATCGTGAATTGCCACTACAATCAGCAACTTCAGATATGGAAAAGCGGCTGGCCAGAAAGAAGTTGGGATCACCTTTGCACAGGGATAACTGTGTTGCATATTGCCATAACCGTTAGAAACCTGATAACATCTGGAGAGCCAGAGTCAATAGCATTAAGAAGTTCCACATCTGTATACAAAAATAAAACTACTTATAAGAGCAAAGCTGGTCACAGGAAGTGATAAAATATACTGGATGGTGACCGAACGAGATTCAAGCACAACATCAATTGCAGTTTTGATTAGGCACGGTAATTCTACATTGCTGTGCAAATAATCTCCAACTAATAAAACAAGTAGCTTCAAATGCTATAAATTACCTCTATGACTTAGCTGTAAAATCCCACATCATCGCGTTCATTAAATCAAAAATTACTTTAACACGAACATTTAGGAACTGAAATAGGTGATTTTATCACTAACATTTAGAAATTGAAAAAGATGACGTGCAAGCATTTAAATCTAACTTGGCAACATCTTTTCTACCTTCTACCTCTCAGTATAGGGCAAACAAACATAGCGTTCACATGTTGAGTTAAATCTTTTATTCAATAACTCAAATAATAACTTAAATTACGTAAAAAATGGAGCAGTGCTATACATCACGGAGGACAAAATTTGACGTCAGGACCCTACATCCTTCCATGACTTATAAAGGCACAGAGTATCTGATTTAAACCCATTATAAAAAATGGTGATAACCAGCACTCTGCTTGTCTATTACAAGCCACATTTATCATATATACGTGCAGATTTAGACATTTTGCAACAAAGCCACCCAATGCTTTCAACCAAGAATGCAGAGTTTTATTTAGCAGACAATGCTACTTCCATGCTAATGAAACATTACTCCTCAGAAGCAACACGTAATATTCTGGGCTATTGCTGCCAAATGTCAAAAACGATGTGCATCAGATGAATAGAGTAGGTTGAGTGTTTATATGAAATGGGTTGTCTTTTACCCATTGGCCACCAGCCCACTTGATAATGCCAATTAAAATAAACTAAATTAATGAAATACATTAACAAAAAAGGCTTGTCTCAGGAGAAACTTGATCATGCGTGACAATGTCATCTCTCGAAAAAGGTAGTGATCAATTTTCCCTTTGCCCTCAGCCGGGGTCTCTATTTATGTCGTGTGACCAGAAACATCATATCCCATTTTCCCTCCCTTTCAATTTTTGAGCAACTGTCATAGGAAAATCCTTTAGGCCTGTTGATGCATTAATCTCATTGCGACTGCAATGACTATTAGGTTTAACGAGCTGGAAAAGTAGAGCGAATGGCATTTCTTCCTTACAATTAACCAAGCAGGTTTACTATTGAACGTGCCCAATTCCCTGAAAAGAAGTGGACCAAACGTAATGGCAACCTGTATCCAGAAAAAAACCATGTATAACTCCACTCCTGGACCAATAATACTCAAGCAAGTTGGCAGAACGTACTGGAAAAAAAATACCAATGGCAATCCCCACCAATGGTTCTAAGTACCTAGAGAACCTCTTTTTTACTTTGATTATTTTCATGTACAAATGAAAACAAGATTTCAACTGCTAATGCTCCAAGGACTCGAAAGAAAGAACACATAGAAAGAAAGATGTTGCATGCTTTAACAGAATCAGAACCTTTCAAGGCATCCCCAGATTCATTTCCATGAAATTTGCCGCTGATGCAGCATCTTCTAAAAATCATCTTGTTTTCGGTGAGTGTTCCAGTTTTGTCAGTCAGAATGTATTCAACTTGGCCCAAGTCCTCACTTATTGCTGTACTGCCAAGGGGAGAGAAAACATTTGCTACATAAAACTGCTTTCAAGATATGCCGATCTCCAATACGGGTTTCTTAAGTTAAACAACTTACTTTGTAGCGTGGGCAGGAGTATTAGTTTCCTGGTCAATCATTTTCTGATCCCAGTCAATAAATTTTGCATATAGACTTTTCACAAGGTCCAGAGATACCTGCCAAAAGTTGTTCGAAGTTCTCAAAGTTACTCATTTATCTGAAGCTCCTTTAGTGCAGAATTTCTCTAAAACATTTCTGTAATCTCCAGCTTGAAATAGAACACGGGACATTAGGCCAAGCTACCTTTCTCTTTTTGTTAGATAAAGCTACACATTACCAGCAAAATCATTTGATTCAGTCAAGGTGGACATAGTAGCTCAATTTCCTATGCATAGCAAAAATTAAGCGGATTGATTCAAAAAGTTAGTTCCAGCTCCCAGTGCTAACCAATAAGCAACTCTAAGCATTTGCGGCAAACTTCCATCTTCACTAACAGAGCAACCACCTGCACTGAGGCAAGTAGAAGCCTCTAATACTTTATCAAGATTTTGATCACCTCTCTAAAAAGTTCTCACTTCATTAAAATGGTATCACTGAATCCATAGACTTCAGCTGTTTGTGATAGCAGCCTTACAAGCTATAATTAGATGAGTTTTCCATTACGATTTGTAGGAAAACCAATCTTGATGTCTGCTTAATGCGCAGAAAAACTGCTGCAAGACTCCTGAAGAGTCAAGACTTAATTTGTAAGGACATTCAAGAGAAAGAATGATTACATAGAACGGCCCCATTTTTTCCTTAAGCCGCATCATATTTCCTTTCTACATAAAAGTTAAAGTTACCTTTCTTGCAATAGGTCAACTTCAAACAACAAAGATCAAAATGCTATGATCAAGAAGAAATATTCTCAATTTTATTAATCATAATCTTGACATCTCACCTTAATAGATATGGGAATCATGATGGAACAAAGAAGCTCAAACCGCAGAGGTATCACCAAGAGCTCATACCAGGGACCTTCGGGTGGATACAAGACATACCATTGCTTCGCCAAAAAGGGACCCAAAAAGAAGGAAATACTAAATCAGTTATTGCTGCAAATTAGCAGTAAAATATAAGGGGATCAACTTTACTAGGAAAAAAACAAATCCAAGCGGGATAAGAGGAAAAAAAAAACAAGAGCTACATTCCAGAGCCTCTGCCCATATAACTCACAGGCAAGGATATAGAAACTAGGAAAGTGTCAACAAAAGAACAAAAAAAGAAAGAGATTATGAATCACGTACTACCATGGGACCATACAAAGACATTACAGAGCCATAGGTGATAAATCATCTAATGACACAAACTCTCACTGTATAGACAGTTGAAGAACAGAACCGTACAGCAAATGAAGCCCCCTAATCAGAATTTTTTTTATAAACAAAGCCGTCTAATATGTATTATCTATTTAAGAATGAGGCAACTTATCAAGGCCTACGGATGTAAATAGATAGCAACTGAAGAACTAAGATTAAAAGATTCAAATGACATCCATATAACTGAGGTAAAAAGAAGATTCAAAAGTGCAAAAGAACAGTAAAGATACTCAAAGCAAAGTGGAGTTCATAGATGATTGGTTCACCAGAAACGTAATTGAAAGTCGGCAGGACCAGCTATAAAGCAGACATTGAACTAATGGCAGTTTCCAAACTTTAGTAATAGAGTCAACCTCACCTAGGGGAATGAACAGATATACAGAGAAGCAAACGGATGCGCGGACGTTCTGGCTAAATTGGGAAAGGAGCAGCATATGCAGTTTACTATTTTTCACTAGTATTCCCGATGCTATTAAGGATATTTTGTATACGGATGCACTTGACAGTAGTTTGACTACGAATGATGTAGCTTTACTGTTTGAATTTCTGAATGATGATGTTGTTTTACCGAAGGAAAAACCTCACCTCACCTCTCAGCAAATGAAAGCAAGCAATGTTTTTTACAAAGAAATTTTGGTGTCATATCACCAAGTCAAAGCATTTGAAGAATAGTATATAACCATTCCCATTATATCAAAACACTGAATATTTATGTGCATAAACTCTGAAAGCACCTCACTTGTCTATTATTAGCAGATATCTAAGCTACACAATCTGTCGTTACCAAATCCCATTGCTTATGACTAGAAACTTAAAAAATAAAAACTCAAAGGTCATGAAAATAGTTCCAACAGCTTGGCTTTAAAATATGTTTAATTTTTCCAGGAATTTTTCCTCAGTTTCCAGAACGTTGTGAAAACTACACTGTATCCTTCATGTGCTTGATTGCTACATCTTAATTCAAGAATATATTTATGATCTTAGCTAACACATCTGACATATAGTTTGATATCTTTCTACAAGCTTTAATATGCACTTTCTCCTCAGCCGTTCACTATTACTCTGAAGTACGAAGTTTTAAAAAACAATACTTACGAAAGTACTTGCACTTTGTACACAGAAAATAAGATAATTAAAATGTGGAACCAAAATGTTGGAATCACAAAGCAAATAGATGTCCCAACAAATGACATGTATTAGTTTTCCAAGAAAAGAAGTTCAATTCTGTATGACTTGAAAATCAATCAACAAGAAGGTTACAAGGTAGGAGCTTAGTTGATCTCGCTAACCTTTCTTGCTTCTGTGTCCTTCCACACATTACCAGCTATCCCCAAAACCATTACAACAACTAATTGGAAGATAAATATGGCTCCAGTCAACTTGTCAATCATGGCATCCACAGATGTAAGCTTAGGTTCTGCTACACCCCTGCTCATACCCATCTTGGTTTCATTACCTGAAGCAATAAATCAAAAAGACATATGCACCTTAGTTGCACCCTTAATGGTGAGGCGTCAACAATTATTATTTATGTGACAAAGAAAACAATCATGTCAATGCATATGATGGGCCCCTTTGGTTTGCCTTTGAAGGAATGTCTTTGGGAAAATGCAAAGGATTTTGGGGCTAAAGGAGTTTTCTGAAATGCAAGTAGTGTTTGGTAAAAAAAAAAATTGGGATGCAACTTTGGTTAAAACAGTGTTTGGAAAAATCACACTTTGCAAAGTCCTTTTGCTTTTTTATTTTAAATAAAATGACTCAAAAGCCCTCAGCCACTGTTGCCTAGCCGGCTAACCACTGATGAGCCACTGCCAGCCTCACTTGACGTCGCGAGACCCAAGCGGCCGTTGGCTTGGGTCACGAGCCCCAAGCCTCACTGGCCGCTCGCCGATGGTTTGCCGGCCGCCACCAATGGCTGAGGGCTTCGCCAGGAAGGTTAGGGTTTTGAGGACATTTCCGTAAGTCTGAAAGTATATAGAGGGTAAAATTGGAAGAAAAAAATCTATTTGCATTCCGGAAATACAACTTCCCAAAGTACCTCCGGACCTGCCTTAGGCTAAAGGCCTTTTAGAGGACTTTCGAGATGCAATTGCATTTCCCCAAAGTTGAGCAAAAAAACGAACCAAACACTATTGTGTTTGCCCAAGGGATTTTGAAGCCCCAAAGTCCATTCGCAATGATGAACCAAATGGGCCCGACATTAGAACTCTGTCAGATTCTGCTACAATACAAGTATAATCCCGTGTATCCACAAAAACTAAGTTTTCCAGCTTTTAATATATATAACTCCAGTCTTTACCATGAAGCAAAACTTCACAATCATTAGACTATGATCGGAAGCTTCCCTTTCCAGCACATCATTCCTCACAAAACCCCAAAGCAGACAGTAGCAAGAAGTAAACACCAATAACATTGTCATCCTAATGCTATTCCCCCGACCAAAGAGTTGGAGAACACGAGTTATATGAAAAATGAACACAGAAAAGAGTGCATGCTTCTACCACATGCATGTATGAAGCTAAAAACACACATAACGACATAATTTCCAGTCTTGCCTATACATTTCTTTCTTCTAAACTGGAATACATTATGAACTATCTTTATCGTGATGTCTTCTATCTGCTAAACACCTTCTATACATCTTTTCTTGAACGTCCAATGCTTGCCTCCACTGTAACAATGGTGGACCTTCTATAATTTCAAATTCATTTAGATTCTGCTCATAGTTACTAGTTCATTTTATTGTTAGCTAAAGCCAGGATAACTTAATCCCAACACCATCCACACTAGCAAAATTTGATACTTAACTGGCTAATTGAGATGCGGCAAGTTGTCTTCCACATTTGGCATGTCCATCCAGTCCAGTTCATCACAACTCGATGTCTACATGCTCTCTCTCTCTCTCTCTGTCTCTCTCTCTCTCTCACACACACACACACACACACACACATGCACGCACGCACGGAAACATGCATACGTACACACACGCACACAAGCAGATGCACGCATCTCTTCCAATCTTTCTCATCCTTACTCTTAACAAGCCAAATACAAAGAAACAAAAAATTAAAAAAAATAAATGAGCGGTAAAGTTGTTCCAGCCAACACACCTGTATAAACAGCTACTCCACAAGCCCACTCTGTATTCCGCAAGTAGCATGTTTGAAGAATGGTGTTTTTTATGGTTAAAGGGCACACATCATTGTCAAGAAATGGAGGAAGTAATCGAAGGTTAGCATCAAATCTTCTGATGTCCCTATCAGGACTGGGGCACTCAACAATACCCTGTTGAAGATCCCTTTCATTATATTAGCCAGGATAAACGACCAGGATGTTGCTTTATTAGGTTCACCAAAATATAGGTAACATTCTTGCCTTGATTTTGTGCAATAGTTCAGGATCGATTCCAATGCAAGCAGAAGGTACAACCCTTGTCTTTAGATCGGTTTCACCATCAAGGGCAGCCGTCTGCAAATGTTACAAGAGACTACATAATCCTTTTAAATGAGGACATGGCATTCACACAAACACAAAAGCAGTGTCACCATCAAAATTAGATGGACTGCACCATATTTTTCTATACAAATTCACATCAATACGCTAATAATGATTCTCATGGAAATTTATATATTTGGAAAGGTAACTAAAAGCACTCAGTGGCAAGATGTAAACCAAATGCCGGACAAATCTAAGGGGTGAGTGACTGGCCTAGCACAATGCCCAACACCAAGTGCCAAAAATGGTAACTGATTGATGTTGAAACTATTTTCTTAAATAGATGATAGACTGGACAGCTGACCTGGATGAATTATTTGACTCCTGATCTTACATGTTTTAGGTCGAGCATTAAAGTTCTTAGCACATTTTATCCTAATCTATCCTCATACTAGCATATGTGCCATAAAACCTAGGTTTGCAGTCTCTCATCCCTCTCAGGCATGCTCAACAGTTAATGAGTCGCACACCAATTCTTTCGCACAGATAGCACAGTGCTAATATCTGCTTAAAATCTAACCTTAACATAAAAGAGGAACGACACAAGAGGATCTGCCCTGGCTTAAGTCAAAGCTGCTCAAGTTTTCAATCAGGCACAAGAAAGGTTCATTCATTACCTCTATATAGCAGACTCCCTGTGGATCGGACGTTCCAAGCAAAACTAGATCGCATGGTGCTTCATCATTCTCACGAAGCCATACAATGTTACCAACACGAATGTCCTGCGCTTGAATCTAGAAGAGAGGGCACATAATTTAAAAAGAAAAGTAAGCACAAAGTCATTTTCTTGAAAATCAGAGGTGTACTAATAAAGTCACTTCAGGATATGAAGTAGACTATCAACAAATATCACACGTTTCCATTGACACAGAGTCCCCATTCTAAGATCTTTTGGGCTTGAGTCTATCTCCAAGCCCTTATTATAGCAACTATAGTTATGCTAAAAACCAAAATGAACTTCAGACCCAGAGGGGCACAAATCCAGCATTGCTGTCTTATCTGTATAACATTTGCAACATCATCAAACTATAAATAACAAATAACCACCATCATTTTATGCATCAAAGTAGAATATAATGTTAATAAACTTTATATCATTGAAATTGGTTCTCCAAGTGCCAGTGTAATAGACAACTGCATCTTTTTGAGGCAAAACATTTCTTTTGTGTCCTCTTTATTCAACGGTATATGATGAAATACGAGTATATTCTACAACTCTACTCTTCTCTGAAACATGAGGAGCACTCTCATCTCACCATTATTAATTCAAAAATGAGATGAAGATACAGATGATGTAGATTTTCATAATCTCAAGTTGCTCTCTTAGGGCTGCAAATATTATGCACAATTCCTCTTTGTCTGTGCTCCCACGCACCGAACCATTATCAAATCCAACCGCCTTTTCCAATCAAAGAGGTGAAACTTAGCTTTAAAAGCCACTAATCACATTAATAACCTAAACAGGGTATATCTTTCCTAGGGGCATACTATCAAACAGACCAACATTAACTATGAACGTAGCATGTCCTGCTTTGGTTGAAGTATTGAGCCAATAGGGACGCCGAACTATGAAAGGAGATTGGCAACACCCTTCACATCAGGAACAGGTTGACACAGCTGAGTTGGCTGGAAGCTTATGGGCAGCCTACATCATATTGCTAGGCCAGGAATTGGTAAATCCACCATTAGCCTATTGAGGTCACATTTGAGATGAGCCTTGCTTTCTAGACATCACTTTCACTAGAAAACCTAATTAAAAATTAGATTTCATGTATTGTTAGTTTTACATAGAAAATCTAGAAATTTCCAGATATAGGAAAGTTACAGTTTTGATTGAACGGGCATTTGAGTTAAACAGCTAATAGTCAGAAAGCATACGTATTTTCATTTCATAATTGCTAAAGGTTATGAATATGAACTATGGGTTAATTGTGTAACAATCAGGTAACAACAATACTTCTACATTGTGTATACTAAAAAAAAACCATTATCAGCATAGAGAGCATTGTGATCTACAGTGAGGGAAAAAAGCAACTGACTGAAACTATAATTAAGTACCAGACTTCTATAATCTGAAAAGTTCAAATCGGTGGCAAACATACAATAACTGACAAACCATTCCACAAGATAAAATCCCTTGAGAAGATCAGTAATCAGATTTAAAAGAAAGAAACAGCTTCCTTCCACAGAAAAAAAGGGAAATAAAAAGGAATAGGGGGGATTATTTTTGGGGACAAAGGGATAGGGGAACTTGAGAATGAGTTCTTTACCAGTTTTTTAACTCCATGACGGACAATCCATACTTCTCTCTCATTTGCCTTTTTGTCAGAGAGATATCTATTGTAATCATCCCATGCCTCTTTTGTTGCTGAGACAGCAAATATAAAGATAAGTGGACCCCATGTACTGGCCGGATTCACTGGAGTGATAAGTGACCATAGCTGAAGGCAGGCAATCAATAGAAAATACTGGTTCATGAACCGGCTGAAAACAGAAAAAAACAGAACTGTATTACATACATATACATAGTTAGGTACTTCCTGATTTCAGTAAATGAGAATCAATATTGGCTATGGGAAGTGGAAGAAGTGTAAGCAGACTTCCTTAAATAAGGATTCTTTCAGGTGACTGTTGTTTTAGTTTCTCAACCAATCTGCACTTGAATTTTTCTAGGTTTTTTATTTGTTGACTAGCAATATCTAAGTTAGTCTCCCACCAACACCCAAAAAAAAACTATAAAATAAATCGAGGCTCACCTGAATTGCTCCCATAAGTTCTTTGGAAGAAAATTCAATACAGTGTATTTTCTGTTGGATATTCGGTTGTCACAGTAGAGATCATGAGATGATTCGTCGTCATTGATATCTACATATCGCTTCATTGTTGTCCTTGAAGCAGTTAATCAAGTCTATGCATTTCAACACGATCAGATTCAGAGGCCACAATGAGAAACAAATCGCCCAGAGGTTCCCATCCTGAATAAGAGATATTCATCAACATATGGATAAGTCACACTACTGGCCAAATTAATAAACAAAGGGCATTAACACACCAAGGCCAATCTTCATCAAAGTCTTTCATATTGATTCATGATGATGAGATTTGACAACTATGATAATGACAGTACGTACGCATGCCTACAAATGAACTAGGCCATGACTACCCACATCCTGATCATCCTAAGAAAATGCCAACGAGTTAGCCTATGGCCTAGATCCATCAAGCAGCATAATGAATTTTCCCAACTGATATAAACACAATGCCATTAGCACTCACTATGTGAAATGACTAATCATTTCAATCTCCTGAAGGTGATTTCTGAATGTGGGTATGCAGTAATTTAAAACTTGTGCTTCCTCGGTTCCACCAACTGACCGTGACCATCGATTCGCTTTAAAAAAAAGGAGTGACAAAGTGGAAAAGTAGGAATTCACACTACCCATGTCAAGTATCTGCTTACACTGACAAATGAGCTCAGAACACGATAGCTGAATATACTTGGCATGGAGCTCCAATTTGAATTTCGTATCATTATAACATTTTTCAAACTGTCAAGGAGTTACCCGCAATTGTTCACCTTTCGGCCCTCCCAATACCACCTTGTCCTCAACAAAAAGAGAACCTCCAAACCTCACTTAAACAACCAAATGCAGCTAATTCCAGTCACGACGTTCGAAGAGCGAATCCAAATATAAGATCAATGCGCGAATTATCGAGCATAAGCTATCAGGGGAGACGTGAGAATTCGGTCCCTAACGTGCTAGAAATCATAACGGCGCAATGACGAGCTCGCCAATCGACGGCTCGTGCAAGAACTCCCCGCGTTCTCATTTTCGGATCCAAGCTCGACTACACAACCGGCGGACGCGATCAGAACGCCGGACAACTAAATACCGCGTGAACGGGACGAATTGTCGATGGAGAAGGGAGATTAGCTCACCGGAATCGAAGGATTAGCATGATTCAGGTGCGATTCACGTCTCCCGACTTCCTTCAGATGCGATCGGAGGCCAATTCTCACCTTCTCGAGCTCCTCCTCCTCCTCCTCCTCCTCTTCTTCTTCTTCTTCTTCTCCTTCCCGGTCTCGGCTCCTTCGGTTTCCAGGTACCGCCTGTTCGAGCAGCCGATGGGAGGAAATGGTTGCGTGAGGCCGTGTAGAGTCACGTGGAGTGATGAGCTGCACCGTGGACCGTCGGATTACGGGTGGGGAAGTGAAAACCGGTTAAGGATAGGGCCCACATTAAAAAAAAAGAAAAAGTAGGGCCTACTAGAAATAGCAAAAAAGAAAAAAAAGAAGGTAAAAAGGTAAAAAGATAGGGAAAATGAAGTGAGGGGTAAGGCTAAGCATAATAGACTGCTCAAATATGGAAATGCCTGGACCGGACCGAATTGGTCAGTTGGGTCCGGTTCTCGGTTCTATAAATTCAAACCGGTACCGGTCAATTCGATTCTTGATTTCGAGAAGAACCGGACCCACCGTACCAAATAATATATATGTGTTGTTTTTTTAATTTCCTAAATTTAAACTTTTGCTTTACGTTTTCTTACCATGTAATTAACGAAAGGCGGTCCGATAAATATGTCATTAACAAGAAAAATTTAATGACAAATTACAAAAAAAAAAAAAATGCAACAAGTCCAATGATTGGACCACCCGGGAACTAGCCAAATCGGATTGAACCATGTTGACCCCTAGTGACAAGGGATCGGTAAAGTTAAATGTATTAAATTCTTATTCATGAATTCGATCAATACATGTATAATTTAACACATATCATTAGTCTCGTGAGTGATTGGGGTATTATCTAATCGCATTTTCTACGATTTGTTGTGCTTTACTCTATATTGCAATGGTTAATTAATAAAGTAAGTTTGCATGATTGGGAACCATTGGATTGAGTTCGAACAGCCATTTCGTGTTTTCTTTAATTTTTCTTTCTTATATAGTGATCAAGTCTCGTTTAATCACATTTTCTTAGATTTGTGGTGCTTATGTTCTACCATGGTTTAAATCGAAAACAATCTCATTGACTCAAACGGGCTCTGTAAAACTCAAACTTCAAATGCTAAAAGATTTACAAAAAAGTTGAAAAGAAAATTCACATTTATAAATAAATAAATAAAAACCCTATGTGAGAATAGGAGTGCCATCCAAATTCTCTGTCAAATATTTTCGTTCTTCCATTTAAAATCGCTCTCCGTTCTCTGTTCAGAATAGGCTATGAGGCAAATTTCATCCATTCAAGTTCAATCGACAAAATAAATTCAAGGAGGAGGAGGGTTCAATCCTTGTAAGTATCTTTCCATATGTGTGGGATTTGAGCGGTAGCACCGAAAATGTTGTTTGTGTGCTCGCGGTTGGCTACATGGGCTCGCATGCACGACATTGATATCGACGTAACATCACAATTTCCTACCCATGCAAGTCGATTTTGCGTCCTTTGAGATCGAGCGCGCTCGTGTCGAGTATTTCTTTTGAGTAATGGGCTTAGGGGCAATTTATGATGATGAATTGCAGAGTCAAAAGGACGAGTTTCATTGAGTTGTTGTAATATATGCCCCCAGCACAAGTGTTTGTTTACAGAATAAAAAAGAAATAAAAAGATTATCAAAAGCAAACAAACTAATTATATGCACTTAAATTTAGTTGTGAATTTCATTCCTGTATTAGTAGCAATACTCGGGCAAACCCTTGCTAGGCTCTATTCAATCTATGATCCACATAAATTACTTGCCCTACGCAGGATGGAAAAATGACAAGCAAACATAAAATCTGTAGCTCTCCGTTTGCAAACATAAGTATCTATAGTTGCCTTCCATCCTTTGCACTTGCAAGTAGGAAATGTATTTAGATGCGCAATAAAATAAAAAAATATTTTTTATGTAATAATATAGACTTTTAGAATAAACGGTTGCTCTTTGAAATACATATCACAATTCAAATAAGTATAAATTGTTGTCCCAATTATCGATCTGTGAACGCGGCGTGAAGTGCAACCGAAGTGTTCAAGGGTCTAGGTTTCTATAGGACAAGTATCTAATTGATTGAAAATGCTAGGACTTGCAGTAGTTTCTGAAATTTATTCCTCTGGACAAATCTATGCAACACATAAGTTGAGTACAGACTTTTGGTCCCAATTACAAATTGATATGAATGCCCTCGAGATTATAATGGGAAGTGACATGAATCTGTACGTGTAAGTAGGCTCTGTGTAAGCCGAGGTTAGATAAAGTCGGAGAAACTTGCCAAGAGGGGCACAAAATTCATCTGCTAAGGCGAAAGAACGGGAACAATCTCAAGAAAAACGAGGGCAATCCCAAATGCTGGCAACCTCCTAAACATTGTTTCATCCTACTCATTATTACAACTAGTGAATAATGCAAATTGATTCAGAAACTTACAAAACCAAGAAAGGGAAGATGAAATAGGAACTTAAATCAAGATGACCAGCATGCATATTCTTCCCCGGGCCAGAAATTACAGACCTAAAAAACAAAAAGGCGGGGTCAGCAAGAGGGGAAAAATCTGTACTTTGAGATGCAAGTAAACCTGCATTGCACTCTTACTTCATACAATCCCTAGCTCAGGATGATGAATCAAATCTTGGCCAATAGTTAATGAAAATACAGGATAGTTGGTAAAACCCAAGCATTCTTGAAGTGTCAAAATAAAAGTGAAATGGTAGCTCTTCACAGGCCACTTTCTTATGCTATATAGTCAACTGAGAAGCTTATTTCTTGGCCAGGTGATTTGTCTAAAGTAAAGAGCAATCAGATTATGAGGTCATTGCCTAAAATTCCATTTCAACCTGTAAGTTGCTAAGTCTCCTTGCATATTGCAGAGTTTTTGTTTTAGCCCCAGTTACCGGGTGTGGTATTAGATTCCGAGGCTCGTTCCATCAAGTCACCACTTCAGGGTTTTCCGTAGACATTGAAATAGTCGACCTAGTGAAAGAGGAATTGTAAAGTGTTGGCCAGGCGGAGTTTTTAAACCTTCTTTGGCATGGTCCTAAACAAACTGCTCTATGCCATTACATTGTAGTCATAATGAACTAATGAAGAAATGTAGCAATACAGCTTTAAAAGCTTTATTGTCGGTATAATAAAGAAAGAACAGATTAAAAAACGTGACAGCTTTGTTCCTAAACAATCAAGAGCATAGTTTTAGAACCTAAGCCAAGAGGAGAGAACAAGAACAAAAGAGAGAATATTCCACGACGGGATTGCCAGGACCTCATTGCACGATCTCTCAGATGCGTGAACTCTTTGACAACACTTGTCCCGATGCTGTTCAACGTTGGTCATACATCATCATTGCAAGCTGATTGAACGTCAGAATCAGCATTCTGTTCGATAAAAAACTGATCGTAGACAAAAATTTGGCAGAAGAGTTCCTCCAAAAATCTATATAAACCTTAGCCTAGTAGAAATCTCTGGTTGCCAAGCGAAGCATCACACTTAAGGCAAAGAAACTACAACTAGCTTGATGTTAGTCCATCTAGACTTAGAACACAGAGTATCAACTGGTCCTGCTCTGCAACTCATTCAGCTTCTAAGCTCTAAGAACTTGCACAGAATGAACCCCTTGAGCACTCATTACACGTCATCATTGCAAGCTGTTGAGAAAGAGTAGCGAATGAACTCCTGATAATGATGCCATTCCTATATTCTAGAATAAATGAACTATTGGACTCTGAATATCACATCCACAAGAAAAATACAAAAAGCTTGTCATAAATCACACATGAGCAGCACTCCAAAATTCAATATTCATACACCATACATGAAAGATTAGTGATGCAACAGACATTCATTGATAAGTTAAACCTACGTTGACTGGATCATTTCTAACCAAGAGTTATCTTCAATTTTCGCAATAAAACGTAAAATTGGATATCATCATCAAGTTGTAAATCCTGACGATGAAGAGCACTCAAAGATCAACAAAACCATAGTCATGGAACGAAAATCATATTTTTCATCTAAAATGACAAACAGATGAACATAAGAGTTCAATTGAGAAAAAGTTCTGAGAATTCAACGCTTTGTTTATTTGATAAACTGAATCGTGTTTCATTACAACTGTTCCATTACAACTGAAAAGATATTCTAAAACCTACTACTGGAGTTTGAATGGAGGCAAAATATAAAGGTTTGATCTTTGCTTCTTGCCCTTCATCTAGTCTTGGTTCGGCCTACAAAATTGACAAAAAAGAGGAGTATGCACTTCTTTACTGATAGATAGTGGTGGAGAAACGTAAAACCATCTAACTTTCAAGATGAGAGGTGCATCATTTCTTGGTGGTATTGGTCACAAACACAGGAATCCATCTGCTATAGAACAACAACAAGTAGAGCATGCCTTCTTCTCGTAGTTTAAAATAAGGATCCAGTCAACAAGGTGCCCTCACTGTTCTCTACAATACTACCAAGATACTATGTACATGACTGAGGAATGCTAGTGCGCTTTAGATATTGATTAAAAAAGTGCACTCTTCTCCACTATTAGAGGAAAACTAGCTACAATAACAAAAATAGTTCTCATTTCTAAAGCACTTGTATTTTCACTGAATAAGAATCAGCAACTTCTCTATAGGTACTCTGTAGTCTATATTTCCTCATATAATTCCTAAAAATTTCGAACTCTTAACTTCGAAAGTAACTGCACAAACATAACCTCAGGCCCTCATTATATCAAGGGAAATGAGATCAAAATCAGTTAAACCAAATATATCGCAGCGACTCACCAGAAGATATAAAGCAAGAAAAGGCTATCAAGGTGGCCTACGAGTGATGGTTAGATACCTAAAAAATCAAGTAGAAGGGAAACCCATCAGTGAGACCACCTAGACAACCACACTATGTCTTCACAAAGGTTCACGGTACTAATCTAAATACAACTTTACACGCTCGCGTAGCACATAGCAGTATAATATCTGTCTGTATTTGACCTACTCATTGCAAACATGAGTCGCAAGGTGCAACACAATATAGCCTAAAATGCTAACATAAGAGAGTACCCTCTACTATAGACCAAGAACCAATCAAACCAATCAAACAAATCAAAGACAAATAACCCACCAAAGAACGCTCAAGCGTAATTCAAATTTCTGTAAGAGTTGAATTCTTTCAAAAGAAAATTGGAGCTGAAAATTACCATCAGGAAGCCATCCACAGGAGCGGCGAGAGATGGAGAGCATCGAAGTCATCAATGCCGAGGACGTAGCGGTGTGGTAAGGCAGCATCGTCTCCGCACAGGCACTCATCTCCACGGGGCTCCTTCAAATCACAACGACAAGCGTCTTGAGACGTACCTTTGGAATCGAACCCGAACACAGAACACGAAGGTAAGCAGGGGACGGAGATCGAAAGAAGTTCACCTAAAAATCCGATGAGATAGGGGTCGGTTGATCGCGGCGCGAGGCGGGGACGGAGCGGACTTGGCGGCACCGGATGCCAGCCTCGACGCGGCGCTGCGTGCGGAGGTCGACCGGAAAACGGATCTGGCGGCGACAGAGGCCATTTCTTGCGGCGAGTCAGCACACGGTGGAGCAAACGAAGCGCACTCTCTCCTCTCTCTCTCTCTCTCTCTATCTAAATGTTTTCGAAGAGGGTTTTGGAGCACTACCAGTCCATAAAACCCTTCTGAGATAGTGTTTGGATGCTCCGATAGGTAGCGCGGATCCAGGAATAGTTACGCCGCATGCAGGTTTAACCCAAACCCAAAACCCGGATCCGCTTTTCATGACCCGTAATCCAAAATGGTGGACCTGCGAGCTCCGACCGTGAAAAACCAAAAACAACGTCGTCTCTCTCGCTCTGTTCTGGAATCTGTTCTGGGACCGGTAGTAGCTCGAGCCATTCTCGAGGTCTCCTCTCTCTCTCTCCTCTCTCGCTCTCTCTCTCTCTCTCTCTCTCTCTCCAATCTGCCATTTGTGCAAGCGACCGTGTTGATAGAGCTCTAGGGTTCGTAGTGATGTATACTGGCTTAGCGCCGACGATTCGTGCTTTGGCTGCGACCGACTGCTGACGATTTTCGCTTCTTGATTTCCTTGTAGATTCTCTGGCAATGGCTTCTCTGTTTAAGGTATGCATTCCTCTCTTTGTCATTTGCGTGGGTGTTACTTTTTCCCCTTTTGCCGATTCCTCTCGGTCGATCGCCTGAATGTTCTGTGTGACTGGTTGGGCAAGTTTAGATTTCTCCAGGAAAGATTGCGGAAGGAGATTGTTCTGGTTTGATTCTTTCCCGACGAACCTTTTTTCTCCTGTGAAATTCCGGTGGAACCTGATTATTCGAATGTTTTACTGTTTGGTCGGGTTGGATATTCCCACGATCGGCATCCTGGATCGTTTTTTCAGTTGTTTGGAGATTATCTGGTCATTTGAAGTCTTTAGCGCGCGCGTGATGAAAACCCTTTGAAGAATGTCATATCCTTTTGCTTCGAATGGTTTTGCCGCCACTTTTAGGAGATTTCGTGTTTTCCTTCAAGTGCTTTCTGTGTAGCAAATTATCTGGATGTTTCTATAATGCTTTTTTTCCAGTTCTGAGGCCTGCTGCACGATTGCCACGACGAAATTAAGAGTTTGTTCTGTGATGTGTTGGTCGACTTCTACAATTTCTCTTTGGTGTTGTTGTGTAACTGAGGTTAAGGTTTTGCGTACTGGAGCCTTTGTCAATGTTTGAGAGAATTAACATAGGCATCACTAGATACCCTTTGCCTTCATGACATTAAACATGCATGAACATAAAATACACTTGGCTTTGGCGAAGAAAATATTTATCTGCATATATATCTGTGTGATAGAATGCAGTGATTCCCGTTTCTTGCCTTCTTTTGATTTGTCTTTGCATCTCAGGACCAAAACAAGCTTTCAGCATACCGAGACAGAAGATTTCCTGGTACACAAGAGGAATTTGAACAAGCACTGCTATCTTCTGCCACTGTTTACATTGGGAATATGTCCTTCTACACAACTGAAGAACAAGTTTATGAGCTTTTCACCAGAGCTGGAGAAATCAAGAAGATCATCATGGGATTGGATAAAAATAGCAAAACACCTTGTGGCTTCTGTTTTGTTTTGTATGGCCTAAATCTTCAAAAACCTCCTATAGAATTTCACTTTAATTGCGAAGTCCTTAAGTTTCCTTGAATTGTTCACTTTAGGCACATTGGGTTAATTTCAGTTGCCTAATTGATTTTCTTCTGCATCAGTCAAAATTTAACGAGATAATTTGTTCTAGTAGCTGGTGGTGTCAGTAATTGTTAGCGATGATGTCATCCGCTAGATCTAATTGCACAAGTGGATAGGCAGGTGTTCTTTAGCAGATCGGACAAGAATAGTTCGATGTGTACTAACCACAGTTTTTAAGTGTAACATTGACATCATAAAGTATGCTCTTTGTACTATGATCTTTTTATGCCGTCTTACTGTGATTCTAATTTTGCATATTTGTATGATAACACATTAGTTATATTTCCTTTGGTTGGATTAGTGTCAGATAGAGCTATTACTGAGGACGTCCAATTGCTGTGACATATTTATACCCACTCATCTCATTGTGTATACGAGTTTTCTTATGTATCTTGTTTATTGAATTTCCTTTAGATTCTATTCTAGAGAAGATACTGAAGATGCTGTCAAATATATTAGTGGGACAATTCTTGATGACCGTCCGATCCGTGTAGATTTTGATTGGGGATTTCAGGAAGGAAGGCAATGGGGCCGTGGTCGAAGTGGTGGACAAGTGAGATGGCCTCTTTTCTTTGTTTAAAAAACTAAAGCAACTTATTTTGTTTCAACTAAATCATTCTTTCTAATTTGTTTCTACAGGTACGAGATGAATATCGCACTGACTATGATCCAGATATCCTTCTGAAATTTTTTTTCTAATAGCTCTGGCCCTCTTAAGGTCAAATGGATGTGAGTTCTTTTAGTTGGAAATGGTTTCTGGAGTAAACTATAGAATTGCATGAAGATATGTGCTGGCATTCTGCTTTTGGCCCAAATGATAATAACTGGTAGTGTGTGCATATAATCCTTCAAAGAATGTATGGTGGTTAGCAGTTTAAGGTCGATAATACGGAGGAATTTCGGCCAAGCTAATAAATGGTAGAAATATTTATGTTTATTATTTCATCCATGGGTATATTTGAGTTTCTTGAATTGCTCATTTTGATATTAGTTATCCTTCGTAATGTTCTTCTTCGCATTTATATAAAAGATTGACTATTGGGTGCATGTTTTCTTAGTTTCTTCTCTCTCTCTCTCTCTCTCAATGTTCGAGGTACTAGTTGAAATAGTATCTCGTGTGAAGAATATTGTTGATGTTTTTTTCCTCAAAATCTGTCTTACAAATATAGTTGGAAAACTTTATATTTGCCATTCAATTTTCCTTAACATGTTCACGTAGAGGTGGATATGGAAAGTTAGTACAGAAAGAGCTGGAAGCGCAACGGCAGCTTGTAGACTATGGTGCTGGTTCATTGGGCTCCTTCCCACCTGTTTTACCACCTTCTTGTAAGTGTTCTAGGGCTGGTTTCATTTACATCTATCTGTGTGCTCCAGTGTGGTAAACGTGCTGGTCTTTGTGCTACCTCCTTGGTGGCGAATGAGTTGCTGGTTGCAAGATGAATACATGAGAGGATTAACCAAATGCATGGAATTAAATGCTGCTTTCATGCTACATGAGTCGTTAGTCAACATCAAAACCCACCTATACTCTAGCTCAGTTCAGCAGATGCCTGGAAATACCTGATACCTCTACAATGCAAGGCAGCATCAAGTCCGATGTTTTTCTTGCGTCGCTTAGACTATTTTGTATAGCCTTTTATTTGAAGAGTACTATTCAGGATCTTCTGACCATATGGTTTTTCAGATGGAAGGCATGGTGGAAGCCAGAGTCAAGGTGGATCATACCGTTACAATAGAGGTGACATCGGCAAAAATGATTCTAGATCCTTCTGACATTTGAACAAGTTCATCATGGGTATCACTTGTTTATACTTTGTGCCTGAAAACGCAGATTACAATCGGAAACGAAACCGAGAAGATGACCATCGTCCATATGAATCTTCAAAGAGAACGTCAGACCATGAATCCAGGAGAGACCAAGATCCTGAGTCAAGACTGGTAATGTCACCTTTAGATACTGTTTAACATAAGTATTTGTTTCGACCAAAAAAAATAAAGAAACATAAGTATTTGTATCTTCAAGTCTATCCATTCCAGTTTGGTTTCTTTATTTTTCCTGAAATTGCAAATATTTATCTCAACTGGAGATACAGTACTTCTTGTATCCTAAGAACATAAGATAGAGGGAGTCTGGCTGGTTCACTTGAGTGGGTTTTTGGATTCTATCTGTTCACCATGTACCTCTACTCTGAAGCATGTAAATAACTTTGCAACTTGTTAGCACCACCAATAGTTTCATGCTGTCATATCAAAGTTCATTTAGTTGAGAGAAGGGAGTGCATGCTTGTTTATCCCATTTTTGTTGTCATGACCATGCTGAAGCTGGCTGGTACTTTTAGATAATGAATATGATGACAGAACAACTGATGATGATTCTGCTGTATGTGTTTCTTCATTATATATGGATGTTGCTTTTTGGGAAGTTTATGGTCTTGTTTAATATTGTAGGAAAAGAATCCACGCTTCCGCGAAAGTGGTGACTCTGATGATGAGGAGGAGGATCGTAAAAGACGTGCTTAGCCTGATCTCTGGTCATTGACAATTGGGAGCGAGACTGCGAGCAGTGGCATCTGAAACTTTAATAGAGAGGATCTTGCAATTGCAACCTTGAAGCAATTATACTATACATTCTCATCATGATTAGTGAATCGGGCTATCTGCTATTGATCTCAAACCACTGTTCATGACCTGTAAAAGTGAAGGACCTTGTCGACCCTGCAGTGTTATAGTAACCAACGGAAATGATGAGCTTGTTAGACATTGACAAAAACTGGTTCTGCAAAAATTTAACTAGTCAGTCTTAGCAATTTTATGCTTTGGGAATGGCACCACCTTTTTCATGTTATTATTCTATGTTTCTGTCCATTTGGTGCTTGGTTGTTTCGACATGTTATAGGGTCTTCTTAGTTGACAGTTCAATACAGCCTAGAGAAACTATGTCTCGTTGATTTATTTAAAGTTTGTCCGACAGTTAACAAGAGGTGATCAATCTGATAGTGAAATCCCTTCCATGTTGATAGGTTGAGAACTGCATAAAATAGGGTTCATCATGGCAAGCGATGGTGCCTAGATGGAAAATGTTATCCCTTTATTGGTATTGTTGGCATATACCACAGATGATGTCTTCTTTTTCCATGATAATCATTGATGCGACATTTTCAATATTTCTATGGTATAATTCTGTCTCCAAAAAGGATGAGTTAAAGGTAATGCATCTCAGGGTGGCCAAGGAAAAAAGGTAATGCATCTCAGATGGAACTGACATCTCGGTTATAGGGTGGATCAGACACAGACTTCAGCCTGATCCCCCTTCTTTTCTGCCGGAACTGTAATAGAACGCACTGAACAGAGAGAGCTAATTAATCAGCCACTCGATTAAACTGACTTGAGAAACAGGTGTCAAATAATTCTTTCTAGTTTCTACTAGAAACCATTGATGGCCGAAATCTCCAATTCTGCGAGGCAAAAAAAAAAAATCCTCTTTTTTTCTGATTTACAAGGGAACAAACTTTCCCCCACATTCTGTTAAACTAAGTTAAAGATCAAAGCTTATGATTCAATCAAATAACCTACGTATCATCGTCTTGATAACTGTCCAATAAATCAGAAATTGACAACTAGTGATGCACCAGGCAAAAGCTTGCATGACCGAATATCGGCCAACTCTGGACAAAGGACAAAGTTGTCAGCACTGTCTCTGAAGCTGTTCAGCATGATTCACCAGATTATATTACTATCGATTCAGACAATTAGTTGTCTCAATGAAAGTTTTCTTATTAAGTTCTTCCTTCATCTCTAAAAATCTCACCTCCAGAAAAAGACTGAAGTGACAACTTGCCAGATTGCCCCCATGATGATTTTTCCTGTTGGGATGACATACGCAAATCGTAGAGGGTTATGCTGTGGTCACTGCAAGGAAAAAGAAGGCCGTTGGTACATGCCTTAAGTTTAATAGCAAAGGAAATACACTTTATCAAAATTAAAGCTGATTGAGACAAAAGAAAGTGGTGCATCGCATTTGTTGAGCATCCAAAAACATAGATAAATACAAATAACAAGCTATAACAGCTGGATAACAAAACCAGATGTGAAACCTCCAATGAATATCTTGTGGGAACATGTAAGAACAAGGAACAAAGAAAACATCTTCAGTAGGATGGGACAAATGAAATGCATACACACCTTCCTGATGTTGCCATTAGGTTCTCCAGGTTTGAATCGTACGGATATGACTGTAAAGTTCCCCATTCAAAACTGCTTATTGGCTGAGATCTACACTGAAGGATAATATGAAGTGTCGGGATAAAATATTAAGTACCATCACAAAAAAGAAGAGAAATTACTGTCTAAGGACACCTGTTCTGATTCCAAATATCTATTTGAGCACCAGCTGTAGCAAAAAGTTCACCATCCCATTGATAATCAACTGCCAAGTGCCAATAATGGGACTTACATGCAGGATACTAGAATTTGACCATCTGTAGATGCCATCAAACCTCTCACAGGACTCTGATGACTGGGAAATTGACATACTGTTCGCCTGTCCATCGATTTTTAAACAGATACTTATACTATACGTTTTTACTTTATAAACAAATAAAGATACCAGATCCAAACTACATGAAGACTTGAAAACAACATTGAACAAGCGATACCTCAAAGCCATGTCCCAATGGCAGATATCCGAAAGATGAAAAAAACAATGATAATGAGCTGTCTACCAGCTATTTAGTTAATGTTAACAGTTCACACTTGCAGGGAACAAGTTTGATAGATGACACGTGCAATTAAGATGCAAGTATGCAAATGGCTTCACCACTGCCATTTCGGAAAATGAAAAACATAAAACCAGGTCTTGGACAGGAAATTTCTCCAAGGGAAGAACAATAAGAGCTGCAGAAATCACAAGTAATGGAGATAGAGCGACGGCCAATAAAAACAAATACTAATAGAACAAAGCCTCTAGCCCCAAGATCATTACTCAGTGCAGAAGAGTACAGCGAGGTCAAGCACAGAGCTTAAAGTAAGATCTCAGGTGAGAAAGAAACGGCATGAAGAGTCTAGTTCAGCGTATAGCTTATTGATCATTACTAGCAATAAGCAGTAAAAGAGCTGGGAAGGTTGCCATGGCGTGAGCACAAGATAATTCAACAATTGAAGTACCATATCCAATCAGCTAATGATCAGGTAAGACCGGTGGGAGTTGACAACTTCAACTTCGATAAAGAAATCTCCATGTATTTACAGAAACATATAGCTGTTCAGTTCGAGCAAAATTTGCTTCTAAAATTACAAGAAGCTCTTCTACATTACTGACCATACACATCATGGAAATAGGAATACTCTCAGCTCATCTAACAAAGAATAAAACCTGATGATTAGAAAACCTTTCACTGTGTCAGTGTAGATGTATTGAGTATAAAAAGTACAATGCATAATTTATCACCAGGTGATCCGCATCTGGCTCCTATCAAGCAGCAAAAGAACTTTCAAATGGACAGAAGGGCCTGATGTTTTCCATATGCATGGAAAAATGTCCAAAAACGGAAACTACAACTGGGGATATCACGCCCAAAAATTTTCTATCTAGCCAAAGGTTCTAGCTGGACTTCCATTCTCCCAGTAGGTTGAGCCTCCTTTTCTCCAGCAATTCCTCTTGGGCTCAAAAGATCCAAGGAATCATCTTCCTCCAGATTACCCAACACCCAACTACTTCTTCCATATATTCTCTCCCTTTGCCGCTGCTTTTCACGGTATTCCAGGTACATGACTATCAGTGCACCAATCAAGAACCAAATAACTAAAGCCCAATCAAGTCCATGAACATTTTCACCACCATATCTGGCTCCTAAGAGCTTCATTCCACTTATAAGGGCAGCCACACCAGCGACAATGGCCAATCTGCCAACTATCACATGAAAATATTCCCAAAGAATCCTTTTCGAAGAGACCTCCTCTCCATTGGAAGGTCTTTTTGGTCTAAAATAGGCATTTAATGGCTGCACACAGGCCAAAAATATAGCAGTGAAGCCAAACTTTACGTGCAATGAGTTCGTACGCAAACCACGAAGTTCAGCTACTGCAAATAGAAGGGCAAGCAAGACTATGGATAAACCTGAGTACTGCAAGTAAACATGTATCTTGTACCATTGGTCACCTTTTACATGTTTCAGGTATCTAGCGGCCAATATTCCGCCAGGAAGCAAGATACCCCAAGCGAGAAACATCATGAAACCATGAACTGCTAATACTGGCCGTAGGTCCTGCTCAGCCTCAGCAGAACCACGCTTTAGCAGCACTAATACAGGCCTTTGACTGGTTACATGATGCATATTTCTCTCACTTAAGTGCTCACTGGTCCATTTAGCACCCATTGCCCATATCACTTTAAGAGGAGTGGTTGGGTCGACAATGTTCCTACATTCTGGCCTGTCGCTATGACTGCATGCTGGTTTCAGTGGACGAGTGAACTCCATTGTGATAATCCCATTTTCTGACTTGCACCTCATGTATGTCAAATTTTCATTTGTTGGATGCACACTGGATGCGTCCTGCCCATCTATCCAGTATGTATTGACCCTTCCCGTGCCATTATTGTCAACCCAACCAACATAAGCATAGCTGTTCACCATTCCACTACCAAATGCTATAGCAAGATAACCACTTTTCTTCTCCCCACGCGCAGCAATTGATATTGATTTTTCAGACAAAGTCCAGTAAAAATTTACCTGTTGATCGTCCAAAACAACGCTGTTGTTGTACATATCAGATAAACCACCATCAACCACCTGAACTCTCCATCCCATTTTCTGATGATACAACGACTGATAGTAAACTTGATCTGGTGTGTTCCTATCAGGTGCCCAAGTCAACTCCATTGGACTGGCAGGGACTCCTTCAGCTTCGGGGCCTCCAGCATACACAGTCTCCGTTGCATTTCTCAAAGTGGCATTACCACCAAGAAAATCTGAAGTGATGTAGAATGCAACATCATGCCCTGCTTGTATTGAAAACTTTACTGATACCCCTCTTTCCACTCGCAGCACCGGTGCCTCCTTCTTATTTATATAAAGCACCTTTAAAGGGTTTGGTGGATTTGGGTAATGCATTGCCTCACCAGTCACAACAACAAGAGGCATGTTCGGATCTGCAATAATCAGATCCTGATCCTCCTTATCCTGTGCATCCAGCGGACCAAGACAATCATCGACACTCTCAGACACATTCAGCAGCAAATGACCAAATTGCACAGACTCCTCACCTCCGTGATTCTGAGGCAGATAATATGGCCTAAGGGTATCTGGTGGGCTCATCAACCCCACTGCCCAAATCACAGTCGCATTGTCATTATAATTCACAGGCAAATCGAACTTCTTATCAACAACACTCAGCTTCCTCTGGTACCTGATAAAGGAAATACCATCTCTTCTATGCCCATACACCAACACAGTATTATTCACTGCAACAGGGTCGGTCGGCTCATATATCGTATCAGGGCAGACTCCCTTTGCATTTCCATCCTTATTAACTGTACACTCACTGTACCTTGTAATAAAATAATCATCCGCGAATGGAATGCCCTCCTCCGTGAACCCCGTCACCGCTGCATCAGCTCCAATCATGTACTCAGACGTGGTTTCCGGGTCTGCCCACCCGAAAGCCATGTAATTCTGCGTCCCAATTGCCGCTTCTAACCCTATATCGATAACATCTCGATCCACATCTAATGTCCACCGCACACGATAGTTAGGAGACAACACTTTGCAGTTCTCAAACATCGTCGGCTCCCTATAAACCCTAACTGGCCCATCACTGGAATTCGGGCTTGGGGCCGGGCTCATCTCCGATATATTCGGAAAAACCACATGCCCAAAATCCGACGCCGTGGGCAAGTCCCACACGGCAAGAACCTCGATCTGATCCCAGCTAATATTACTCCTTAAACGAACGGTAAAAGACTCGTTCTTGTACGTCTGGTTCAAAACTTGATCGGAGATGGCGTAACCGAATGTCATGTTACCTAAATCGGGCGCGATCGCGCCCCACCAATGCACGTCGAACCCCGAGAGCATGTCGAACCCAGAAACCCTAAAGGAGCAGTCGTCGATGACCGTGACCTTGCCGCGCAGTTGGTGCTGGACCATCCTGAACTCGGACTCGAACCCGACTAGGGAGCTCGAGTTGGAGCAGACCCGACCCGGATCGGCGCGGCAGGGGAGGGAGAGGGCGAAGAAGAGCCATAGGAGCGCGAGTTTGGGGATCATTGACCCCGATTTGCACCCGAATTCACGCCGGCCGGTCCCGTGCGGGGGAGATCGAATGGCGTCAGCCGTCGGCTACGGCGGTTTGCCAAATTGACGAGGGAGAGCGGTGCGGGGAGGAGGGAGAGGGCGAGTGGGGAGGGAGAGTGACTCGGTGAACGAGTCGCGGACTCGGTGTTGCTTTGTATGTGCTCTGATGACGAGCGGGTCACCGTGTTAAGCTTGATGGCATTTTCGTAATATCATCGGGATTCTCGCCCTGGAAGTAGAGGCGTCGCGTCGTGAGGAGAAGTGGTTCGGAGGTTGCTTCTTGCTTCGGCGATAGAGGGCCGGCCACTGACACCTGCCTCGAAAGAACCGGCTTTATCGTACTTTGCTTGCTGTCACCCAACGAAAAAAGAACATAATCTTATTTTTATAGAGAAAAAAAATCTTATTTTTATATTTCTCGTACTAACAAATAATATTATTTTTTGGCCAATTGTTAATTAGGTCAATGCCTCTGACGAAAAAAAAATTAGGTCAATGCCAGAACACGTCTAATTGCTTTGCATTTTCTATTCTTTGTAACGGCAAGAAATGACATGCAAATTGAAATTACAAGTCATATGCAGGAGGAAGCAAAGAGCGCGTGGAAAGAGGAATGAGCAATCTTAGGGGATTTGACAAATGAAAAGACACCATAGATTTATTCGTCGGTATCAAAGAAGATCGCGAGTTTAGAATAGTCGACGCCGAGTGGACGTCCATGTTAGCAGCTTCGGCCAGGTGGACTACATTAGGAAAATTGTATTAAGGTTTAGGACTATAATGGCCAGATAAAAAAGTTCATACTAAATTGGCAGTTTGCAATAAATTTTTGAATTTTGGAACATTCCCTGTGCAAAAAAATAAATGCGCAGCCTCCAGGATTCAATTGAACTTTCCGATCCGCTAGATACCTGAAGCAAATGCGACAATCGAAAACGATTACCAACAGAACAAAAGCCTCATTACTTAGCAATAAGCGGTGAAATAGCTGGGAAGGTTGCCATGGCGTGGGCACAAAGTAGATATAATTCAACAACCGAAGTACCATATCCAACCAATCGGCTAGTGATCAGGTAAGGCCGGCAGGAGTTGGCAGCTTCAACTTTGATGAAGGAGTTCTCCATGCGTTTACCAGAAATAGCTTGTTTTAGCAGCTGGTGGTGTCGATAATTGTTAGCAATGATGTCGGCCGTCGAGCTCTGGTCGCACAGGTGTATAGGCATGTGTTCTTTAGCAGAAGGCGGACGAATAGTTCATCACGTACGCGCGCCACGGTTCCATAATGTAATATCGAAATTGCGACACATGCTCTTCGTACTGTGATCTTTTTATCCCCTCTGGCTGCGATCCTTCTTTTTTCAGAATTCTGGTCAAGGTCAAATGGGTGTGTAGTTCTTTTAGCTGGAAATGGTTTCAAGAGGAAGCTATAGAATTGCATGAAGATACAAACTGGCATTCTGCTTTCGGGCCGAATGATAATGATAGGTAGTGCGTGCACGTTTATAATGAGACTGACTCGAGAAACGGGTGTTAAGAATTCCTTCCAGTTTCTACCAGAGAGCATTGATGGCAGGGTGATTTCATCTCCAATTCTGCAACAACAAAACAAAAATTCCTGTTCTTTTCTTGATTCACAAGGAAATAAATTCCCCCACTTCCTGTAAAAATGGAATTAAAGATCAAAGCTTATGATACAATCAAATAACCTTGCGTATCATGTCTTGATGACTGGCCAATAAATCAGAAATTGAATATTAGAGAGCATTGATGGCTGGCATGATCAAGCAAAAGCTTGCCCGACCGAACATCGGCATACTCTGGAGCCACTCTTCGAAACAACGGACCGTCATATTCTACCAAAATTGTTAAGACTGAGAGGAGCTGGCGCATCGCTGTCCTCTCCTCTCTGAGGTGAAGCAACTTCTCACTCAAAGGCAAAATCTTGAGAAAGATGGCCCATCCATGCAAATTTGATGCCATGTGGCAAAACATGCTAATAGAAGCCTCACTCAACTTCTTTGATGATTCTTCTCTTACGTAATGGCTCTGCTGAACTAGATCCAGGGGCACTGTGTGCTCTTCTTCTTTCTTCTTTCTTTCTCTCTGCTTCATTCACGGAGCGTCTTAGAATACCTGCCTTGTATATTGGTTTGGGCAAGTGCCTGTGCCTGCATAACCAATCAAGATATTTGCCAGGAGAAAAAGAGTGATGAGTTTGTTTCACACTAAAAACAGAAATAAGTATTTTCAGAACTGTTGGCATCTTTTACAGACAAAAGCGTGACGATCCATCGTCACACGGATTTGAAGTAGATATCTTTACCTCACAATGCGCTTTACTTCAGGGAGGTGCTTGTATCGGTTCTTGACAGCTTCATGATAATCATGCTTCCTGCGCTCTCTTGGGAGGACCTATGGCATGCAAAATAATAGGTGAGTAACTTGATTTGCTGATTGACTACCATTCAATAGAGAATCAACTTCATTCCATTCATTTTTGACATTCACATGATTAACTCCCAGCCATGCCTCAAATCTGAATTCAATGTTCAATCAATGACCTTTTTACATGTTTGTGCATGATAATGATAATTATTTGGCTAATCAAAATGGTTCTTTGTGAAAGGAAAGTGTCCTCTGTCCAGCTGCTCATGCACTGGCTCTGCTATGTAGAAGTACACATTCAGATACTACATGGTCGATAAAGAGTTTCAGTTACTGATCTAAACCAGTGCCAACAGCGGTACTTACAACTCCCAGCTGTTCGGAGGCTTTAGCTTTCCAAAGCCTCAAGTTGGTGTCATCACTCCCAGATATAACATAACTTGCATCACAACTGAACTTGATGCAGAATACCCTACATGCAAGCAACCCGGTCAGAAGACATAAAAGTGTGCTTACCCAATGGAATTCCAACCTGAATAAGACCACATTTATTTAAAGGCTCGGTTGACACTACCATCTAAAAGTCATTTTTAATTGAATATGCAACTAGAGAGAGAGAGAGATTATAAACCAAAAGCTCTGTAGTTGGGTATACCTTTGCATTCTTTTCGTATGATAAACTTCCCTACTGTGACCTCCATTGTACTGGAAAATTCTTACCTGAGAAATAGCAAGAGTTATTGCGATTCTACCAACCACACAGTTTTATTCACACAAAGCAAACGTGATACTGGACTTACTGTTCTATCATAGGATCCAGTTACAAATTCTCGGCCAGTGGGTGAGTAATCGATATCCATCCTGGAAAGAGAGAAAGATTTCAATTCCAAAGAATCCTTACTGACAGCAATAAACTCATGACTGCAACTGGTTTCTAAAACTACTAATCCGTCATCTTACACAGCAGAAACATGATCCTTGTGCACACATTTGGCTTCTTCCAACTTTCTCGCATCATAGCTGTAGCAATTGCAATCCTCATTTGCCTACATGTAACAGGGTCTTACTGTAAGTTCCACTGTGCTGAGCATTGAGGTGGCATGTATGGAAACAGAAAAACATTTCTTCCTAAGCATGTAAACAACATAGCACTTCCACAGTCAGTTGCTGCACATGTCAAGGTTAGATATAACAATAGTCGCCTAATGACGACAGTTCAAGGGACACCTCTCAATTTTATTTTATTTTCCTTTCAGAAGCTATGCTTGTTCATATTTTTGGCCAAGAAAATCCAGGCTGGCCAGGAGATGTCTTTTAAACCAGTTACTAACTAATGATTATTGTTCTTTCCACCCAAAAACAAACATATTTATACGAGCATGAGGTTTTCTTTTCTGTCATATTTACTATACTCTTCTCTACAAATTGACAACGCTCGATCTGAGCAATTATCAAAGGATGGAAAGAAACTACAATTCAAACAGCAAAGTAAAGTTACTTTTCTGGTCAAGAATCTGCCGAAACATTTCTACATGTAAATTGTTGTTATTTTCTGGTCAATTAGAAATTGTAGTTATTTTTCCTGGAAAAAAGAAGCTTGTCGAAACAAATTCTAGAGAACACTTCCAAACTAGCAGTTCATTCCTAAAGACTGCCAACCATCAAGAGTTATAATCTCAGAACCTGCAAAAGCAGTAGGGAAAATATATTACACTTAAAAGCAGCACAGCAACATGGTATTTGTTAAATTCAGAGAACCAATCTAAACCACTTCTTAATATCTAAAAGAAGTCCTATTCCTTCATCATCAACAGTTGCCATATTTTGCCTTTTCTTGAGATGTAGCATTCAATAGTGTCTATCAGGTTCCAACTGATCTACATGATCACCACATCTACATAGAGCCTTGTACAAATAAACTCCCCCAATCGCAGAGTACTGCCTAGCACAGCTTTAAAAGAGTTGACCAAACTCCAAATTCAGTTCAATGGTTTATTATCAAATATCCTCTTGTTATTTCCCACACATGAATCGAGAAAAGGGAAAAAAGAAGTATTTTCAATCACTAGGTGGACTACCCTAGGGCAGCCCAATAGCTGCAGTCTAAGAGAACAGAGAAAAATAGAAAAAAGTACTTTCAGAAGAGAATTGCAACACAGCACAAACAAGATATAACAGTTGTGCTTACAGCAGTGAAGTTCATTGGCTCCATTGGGTTCCAAGAAATAGCATTACTTTTTGTCTGAAACAGGAAGAGCTGGGTTAGCAATAACTACATAACTAAAACTGTACGTCACTGAATAACTGTTCTTCAAATAATCTCCAATCAATTGCATATAAAGTTATATGCATCTTCATATAAGTTTTCTTACTACTATTCTCTTTCATCTGTAAAATATTTCACTTCCAATAAAAGACTGAAGTAACAACTTGCCAAATTACCCTCATGATAATTTTTCTTGTTGGGGATGACATACGCAAATCATACAGGGTTATGCTGCGGTCACTGCAAGGTAAAAGAAGGCCATTATTACATGCTTAAAATTAACAGCAAAGGAAATATACTCATCAAAGTTAAAGCTGATTGAGGCAATTTCTTAATTATTTATATTATTTGAGCATCCAAAACACAGATGATATACACAAACAACAAACTATAACAGCTGGAAAACAAAATCAAATGTGAAACCTCGAATGAACATCTTATGTGACACGTTACAAGAAGGAACAAAGATAACACTTGGGTAGGATGGGACACATAAGATGCATACATACCTTCCTGATGTTGCCAATACATTAGGTTCTCCAGGGTTGAATTTTACAGAAATGACCGTGTCTGTTCCCCATTCAAAACTGCTTGCTGGCTGAGACCTACACAGAATGATTATATAAAGGGTCAGGATAAAAGATTAAGTACCATAAAAAAGGGGAAGGAAAATTACTGTCTTAGAACACCTGTTCTGATTCCATATATCTACTTGAGCGCCAGCTGTAGCAAAAAGTTCACCATCCCATTGGTGATCAACTGCCCTGAGAGTTACAAGGAAGAATTGATATACCAAAAGCATCAACTAGTGAAGACAAAGATTTGAATTTTGTAATTAGCATATGATTATAATACTTACCAGAATGCATTCTTCCATACATAAACTGCCAATGGCTGAATGCAATGAAATTGAGTCGTTAGATCAATAAGGTGAACTGTTCATGGCCTGACCGGTGTCAAAATACAGACAAGCATACCTTTACCGAGTTCTCATGTGTGCCATCCGACTCCGCAAGAGAAGCTACAGGAACATTCCACAGTCGAACCCTGTACACCCAAAGAATAGGTTTACTGTGTAAGGAGTATCACATAGAAATGCAGAATTTTCCTCAGTTTAAAAAAAAAATGCAGTATATTGTTGGCACATATTGCAAAAAATTTTATCAACTGCCAAGTGCTAATAATGGGACTTACGTGCTATCAATCCCGCAGGACACCAGAATTTGACCATCTGTAGATACCGTCAAACCTCTCACAGGACCTTGATGACCGGGAAATTGACATACCGTTCGCCTGTCCGCCAATTTTGAAGCAGACGCTTATACTATACGTTTTTTTACCTTCATAAACAAATAAAGATGCCAGATGCATACTACATGAGGATCTGAAAAGTATATCAAACTAGTCTCACCTCGAAGCGACGTCCCAAAGGCGGATATCTGTAAGACAAACATAGCAATATAATTAGCTGTCTACCAGCTATTTAGTCAATGTTAACAGTTCACACTGGCAGGGAAACAAGTTTGATAGATGACACGTGCAACTAAGATGCAAGCATAGAATAGATACGCCACTGCCCACTTCAGAAAATAAAGAACGTTAAACCAGGAGATATTCTGAGTATTGGACAGGAAAATTTTTTCAAGGGAAGAACGATAAGAGCTGCGGAAATCACAAGCATGGGAGACATGGGGCTCACCACCATTCCACTGTAACTATGCTATCAGAAACTTGAAAGCATAATTCGTGCAGCTTCCCAATGTCATAATAATTAAGCTTCAAATTCACCCATCAATGCTTCGGAACAAATCGACAATCACTCGCGCACCGCACTAATGCTCAATCACCGCTTAAATGGAAACACAATGACAGGACAGCCATAACATCGACATACCTCCATCCATAGAGCCAGAAAATATTCCTTTCAAGTAATTCGGGTTCTTGGCCATACACGACACGGAATCGACGTGCCCATCCAAAGCTCCGACAAAGGGCCTTGCGAAAATCTACCCAATTATAAACAAAGCAAGTCAAACAATTACGAACGAACAGCCACCTTATAAAATGCCTAAGGATCTGGAAAAATCCCCTTAAAAACCAAAAAAGCTCACCTTGTCCAATTTAGCAGCATTCAGAGCCCGGACGTACTCGACCGCCTTCTCCTGGGTCCGAAGATTGGGGTCGAAGTTGCGAAACACCCTCTGATCGAATTCGAAATAGAGTTTTTCAGCGAAGAGTTCGTGGCGATGAAGAGAGACCAACGAAGCCGAGTTGGGAGGGTAGCTCGCTCACCTGGAGGTCTTGGCTGCGCTCCCGGGTGAACTCGTCCGTGGAACGCGATATCACTTTGACCTTCATCGCGGCGTCTGCTAGATACTGCTTCTCCAGAACAGGCCAGTTATGCCGTTTCCCCCGAATCGCTGGAAAAACCCTAGAGAGAGAGAGAGAGAGAGAATCGGGGGATGGAGAAGAGAGCTAAAACCCCTGCGGGAAGAGGGACAGGGAGCGAGAGAGAGAGAGAGAAGGAGAAGAAGAGGAGAGAACTTGGGCCCAACCAAACGAATGGGCTGCGTGATAGATGGGCTTGGCCCATGTTCTTGGTGGACCGGTCCAAACGCCGGTCTCGATTTAACGAGTGAAATGAAATTGGTATTTCGGATTCGAGTAGGTTGGAAGCCTTTTGTGACAAAAGCATTATTATCGTGATTGCTGACTAAATATTAATTCCTTCATAATGTTTCATTTCATATCAATGTTCATATGGGACTTTTTTACATTCGATGTAAATCGCAATCTTTCTTGTAAGCGCTATTTATTATTTGGTTAAGCCTCAATTATTATGAATAAAAAAAAATAGCCAGGCGAATTTGCTTTGCATTTTCTAGTGACACTGTTGCCTCCACGGCTTGCTTCGGCTTTGAGACTTTGCAAAGGCCCTATCATCGCCACGCTCCAATGAGACCCATTGGATTCGCCCGACCCCGGCTCCCCTAGCTAAGGTTGCACGAACCCAAGCAAAGCTTCGCAAGGGGTCGCGAGCACCCCAAGCAAGTGGCTCGAAGGGGTCAGGCGACTACGAGCGAGCCTTTGCCCGAGGTTGGGCTGCCCGGCGCCTGAGAGTGTATCTACGCTTTTCTTTCTTTTATCATTTTTTTTTTTCATATTTTAGAATATTGCTTTGCATGGAGTGTTCCACACATCCAAACCCTGTTTGTTGTCAACAAAAGCTTTTTGACTCAAGTGTCTGTCTCACTGCAAATTTTTAAAAGCAAAACATTCCCAAGCTCACCTTATATGACTATAAAATCCACTCCATTTTCTTATGTGCTTTCATGTTTACACTGTTTTCAGATCTGATAGAAGTTCACCGAACTGAATAGCCTCGGTTTTCACGAAAACTCGTAATTCACAAGTGAACCACAGCTACCAAATCCGAGAAATTCACCATCAAAAGGATGACCGTTTCGGACACTTTCTTTTTTCAGCATCGTTATGGTGTCCCTGGAAGACACCTTGTATTGACGACAGCCAAAATGCTTGCACCACATCATCGCAGACAAATTTCTCTGTTGATTTTGGATAAATTCTCACATTACTCCCCTGAATTTGTACCTTCATAGCACATTCCCTTGGAATAGAAAAGGTGGTCATAGATAATTGGACGCATGATCGCAAAATTCACATGAAAGCGTTGCGATTGGAGCATCGAATCAATCACAGGAACAACTCGAAGCCAAAAAAGAAAGATTGCTTCTATCTGTATTGTTGAGATAATCTAAAGCCCTACATGAATAAGCATCTTCCCGCGACAAACAAGGTAACTTTTTCCCGGGAGGCAATCAAGAGGCCTATTTTCTGTGCGTCCATGTCCAATTCACTGATTCACCTGTCTCCTTTGGAAAGCAAAGATACTTGAGGATACCAGCAAAAGACTTCGATCCAAGCTGGACGCAGATGAGTTACTTGATTTGCCTATAAGATTTTTGGGCCACGAGGAAGTAGAATTTTGCCCAACAAGAGGCCAACTAGTGATCTTCCCTGTAGTCTGGATTCTCCTTCAAGATGACAAAACCTTCAAGAATAGGAGAGAGCGGAATATATCTGCAAGAAACAGTCGCAGTTTAAGGGCACTGCACATGGCCAAGTTGAAAAACATATTTTCACAATGGAGAGAGTTATATACTTCTCAGTAGCCAACTCTGCCCGATCACCAGCTGCCAGAAGGACTGGGGTCGAATGTGTCTGGAAGCCAGTGATGGTCTTGGGACGACCTGCCTGCCCGACGACATCAACAGCTTGACCAACCCGTACCGGCACAGATAACGGTTTCAGATTTTCGTCCACCGTCAACAGCATCCTTGGCTGCCACACCATGAAGGAAAAATACGCAATTTACCAAAGGACACGAAATTAGCACAAATACCAAATTCAAGACTTCTAGCTGAATATTAACCTGCATGGCCAGAACAAGGAAGTAAAGAACATAATGATATTTCCCCAAGATGATAGCTTTCATGTCAAGGCACGCATGAAGCATTGTTATTATTCCTGCGAGTGCCGTCCTACAGACAACAAGAGCACATTAGAATAACAATTGATGTTAACGTTATAGAAAGAAACTCAATAGTATACCATCAATTCCTTTCAGTTTACTCACAAGTACTTGTTCCTTATCTCGGATTATTCCAGATCTATCAAGCAAAGAAAACTTACGGAGAGAGCAAAAATCGTTCCGAATGATAAGGATTCAAAGTCAACAAACCCTTCCCCAAGTGCACAAGACCTTGGGCAATCCGCACCTGTAGAAGGGGCCAAATCACGTCAAATAAGAACCAAAGATAATGTGCAAACAAGAGAATGGTTATAGTGAGCATTACACAGAATAGAAGGCTCGCATCCTTGTAGTAATAGCTTGAAAGATTCCGAAGCATCCCGGCTATTCGAGCATTGTTGGTTCCAGCACCAATCAAGCCCAATGAAATGACAGCAGCCTGTTGAAACACCAAATATTTCCGCCTCAATATTCCAATTCAAATTACTAAATGGACACAAAGCTTAGCTGTTTCTTCTCACCATTGCAACTTCAGAATCTGTGTCATGGCTTAGCCTACTTAGGGTGTCCATTACATTAACCTGCGCAGCATAAAGCAAGTAAAAGCTATAAGCATTCAGAGTTCTGCAGGATAAAAAAGTCTATCCCTGTAATAAGGATCAATTCCCTCCCAGAATACAGACTGAAATGGTTTGTCTATAATGATGGCATATCTAGGGATATAGTTTCCAATTAGATTAAATTATGCTTTGATATCCATACTTTGAGATCATGGTATCTTAAACTTACTCAAGTCTCATTTAACAACTTAATTCTATCAAAACCAGGCTTCAGGTAGTACTGTATGCTTCACGTTGAGAATTTTTCAGAAAATATTCATGAAGGTCGACTACCTTTGGATTTGCGATGCATAGAAGGCCAAGAGCCAATGGAACTGCCCGGCGGATGTTTTGTTCTCCATACTGTAAAAGATGCTCCAAAGAACGAATTGCCATTTCAAGACCTAGTTCTTCAGCCATTGCGACCATGGCAATTCCAAGGACAGCAGGTGCCTGATGAGTTTCCCCCTTCTCAAGATGTTGTGCGCAATGACCTAGTAAATTTTGCACCTGCACCAGAAAAGATCAGCAAATTATGTCTGACAGTAGTTTCAAAGGTTATGAAATATAGTGGACAATGAGTACCTTGAGAACATTTCCTGTTCCAGCATATGCACAAGAAAGGAGGGTCATGTCACAGTGTTTTCTGATCTTCTCATTGAAAGTCTTGGCAACTTCTGCTGTGACCTCGACATTTTCCTATAAAATAAGAAGAATATTCAAGGAAACTAAGAACTAATACATCTATGTTGGTATCCACTGAACAATAAGGTAGCACCCAGATGCTTAGATGGTAGCAATATGAAATGAACAGGCTCCATCAACATACCTGCTTTCCAAGATAAAGTAGACCAAGGCCAAGAGGTAAAAGACGAGCAAGAGGCTCTCCCAGCTCTGACTCACTGCGGTCCATCAGAGTAATTATGATTGACTGGGCTACCTCTTCATTGCAGGAGCCCACATATATCAAGCCGAGAGAGATTGCAGTAAATGCAAGCACATCGAGGGGTGCTTTAGCATCATTAAGTATTGGGGACAATTTAGCACGGATCTGAAAATGAAGTTGATAAAGACCAAATTAATGCTTGTCAATAAGAATATTTCTCACAGCAGCAACCATATACAAAATTCAAGAGTACTAAATAATGCTGTTGTACGTGAGATGACTTGGAAGGACAATTGAAAAGAATTTGATGGTAATCAAAAGAAAAATAACTGCATGAGCGTAAGTATACATGCTCAATGAAAAAGAGTCATTTCTCCTAAATGTCTACATACCTGCTCATTCTGAGAGCCGGCATATGCAAGTCCAAGGCCCATAATTGCACCAATTCTAATAGATGCATCTTCTTTATCAATGTAATCACCGAGAAGTGCCAGAGCCTGAGATATTCCAAAGAAAAAGAATAAGATTTAACATAGAAACAATGTTGTCAGCACAACAGACAATAAAGGCAACTCACAGGATCGCAGTCATTCTTGATATTGCAGTTGACTATCCCAACACCCAACAGAGCACCAGCTATAACATGATTGTCGTTGCTATGGAAGTACTTATCTAGTTGGGCCAGTCCAGAGTCAACCTCCCACAGCAAAATCATTCCCTGCCATAGAGAAAATCATGACAATCTGGTACTAAAGAAATTTCTGGCAACAAGTATCCTGAAGTAGCAAGGTACACGCACCAGACTTGCAGCAGCACTGGCCTTTCCATGCTCTTTATTTTTAAAAAGCCAATTTCCTGAAGAGCCACTAGTAGAGTCTGATTGAACTGTCATTAACTTATCCTGCAAAGGCAACAAAGGAGTTTGAAAAACAGAAATCTTGCAAAGACAACGTCTTTTCTTTGATTACCTGTCCGAAGCCAGCATTTACAAATGCATTAACAAAAGTAGCAGCCAGGTTTTGCCTCGCTGAATCCACACTCGCGCTAGCACTAGCCCTACCATCGAGCAAATGTGCCTGAGACAATTCAATTTTTCATTAGCACAAGGTCAACAAGTTACAAGTCATAATCTAGTTTTGTATATCATAATATCTCGAGAGAGCAACACACTACTATATAAGAATGCTAATTTTCAAGGATATCAATTACATGCAAAAGCCGTCCTCCATAGTCACTCTATTCATGTCAGCGACCATGTTGTTGCACTTAAGTTTAGATATCAAGAAATAATTGAAATATATAATGCGTTAGACAGAAGACATATCATTCATACTCTTTAGCAACCTTTCATCCTTGCTAAGCCGTCATTCAATTATTTCATATTGGAAGATGATCTAGAGGACAAGAAGTAAATATTATAGTGCTGTCTATACATGTGGCGTATATCCATAATCCGTCGTTAAAATGCTATAATCAGAATGAATATGGATTTCCAGAAACAAAAGGGTGACACATGATACATCCAAAAAGTAACACACTAAAACAAAGAAGCTTGCAGCAAGTAGACAACAGTAAGGGCATCTCTTTGAGAGGAAGATAGCAACAAATGAGACTCTTCTGTTTAAAACAATCACACAGCTCCCATTACATGTGCAGTGCCATACAACATGATGCATCCAAGAGCTTGATTCGAGTATTGATGACAAAAAAGTTAAATGAGTTTTGGTAACCAAGATCAGATCAAGTCATCAAAAGCATGAACAATTATCAACTATTCGAACCTTGTATATGTCTTCAGGAGATTTGGGCTCCATAACCTCAATATCGCGGGCAAGAGTAAGATAACCCTCACTTAATTTAGTATTGTTGACAATTTCCTGCAATGCCTCTCTTTCATCGTCATCTGGAACCATCTCTTCATCAAGCTCAAAGGTAATACCCTGCACAAAAGAATAGCAAATCACTATCAAATTCACCCCAGGCAATCTTGCCATGTACACCAACAATATCTGAAATAAGGATTAAAGAGGCATTTCAATCATAGCTGAGAAACAACTCACATGTCGAGCAAGGATATAACAGAATTGTTTCTTCCGTAGAGGATCACTGCAAGATGTGAAGACCTGCTTCACATACTGCATGTGTACTTTCAAGTGTTAGATTAGATTCCCACAGAGAGAGAGAGAGAGAGAGATCCAATATGTGGCAATGCAGAACTCCTCGCAAGAAATTCCTGTACACAACTTGAAAGGAAAAGATGCTTATTCATATTCGACCAAATATACCTGCATATTATCCAGGAACAGTGCGATCTGAAGGGCATTGGCGTATTCTTCAAACTTGAGATAGATCATGTGAGCAATATCCAGAACTAACATGTCATCAGGTCCAGGAAGGTATCTGCAATTGATACAAAAGAGAGAATTGATAGGGAGAAAAGGCACACTCATAAGTCAGTCCTTGACTAATAAGCTCCTAAACCATTTTCTGAGCAATCCATAGTGAATACCCTGACTGTTATCCACAGCTTTAATGACAAATATTTCATGTACCTTGCAGCACTGGTGAGGTATAGACATGTCCTCTTGAAGTTAGTGCTGTCAACATGCTCCATTAACATATCAAGGTCTTCAACCTGGAAGTCATTTTAATACTCTTAGATTCACTTCAAAACAGCCTCACTAGAAAATAAAAGGTTGGCATGAATAATTTACTTTACCTCCATTAACAGGTCAACAGCTTCGGGTTCAGCATTGTGCTGCAACAACAAAAAAATGGTTTACTAAAGCATCAGCAAAAGTAACAAATCTATCTGTTCGTAAATTTCTAGAAAAATGACTTCTGCATACAATGATCCTAATCCATTTCCTACTGACATGAAAATTAGACAATGATACATACCTTCATATGGAAAGCTACAATTTGTTGTACAAGTTCCATGAGATCGTTTATAGGAGCCTCCTCACTCTGCCAAGGTTTAAAGAAGCGATGTCAAACATATAAATTGGTCAAAACACTGGTAAAGAATATCCACGCTAGCCATTTTCAAGAACAAATTATCTTATATACAGGTGGTGTTGTCGATAGGGATCACTGATGGAATTACAACTATAGAACACATCATGTAGCACTAGAATGTAAATTAATGTAAATATAAGCAGGCAACAGAAGAGCACTTCAAGAAAGAGTTTAAGAACCTGTCCTACATAATGTGAAGAAAACAGTGATGGATTTGCCAACATTACCTGTCGCTTTGTGTATTCTTGAGCAATTTCCCCAGCTAAATTCCTGATGTCAGATGTCAATTTTAAGGTAAGACAAAGTGCAATGTAACTTCTAGATAAAGCATAAAACAACAAGAATTCCTCAATACCCAGTATCTCAAGATGGAGATCATGCACCAAATATTGGAAAATGAATAACATTCAAATTAATCCCTTCCGCAAGGATTTCACAATTGAGAGAACAAAGAGACAGCAACAACACCATATCCTGCCCCATGCATAAGCAATGACTATGGATGTATATATAGTCTAACAAACCAAGATGCTGCTATTTTCCATCCTACGGGTTCAAGAGAAACGTTTCCTCCAAGGTTCGTGAAGAGTTGGAGTAAAGGACCAACAAGTGAAAAAAAAAAACTTTGATTTCATTTTTGGTCCACAGTTCAATTCACAGCCACTTAAATAGTAGGCTGATGCAGAGCAGCAAAATCCTGTAGTAATGGCACTTAGCTGTACCAGACTCAAGAAGTATCAACATAACTAGGCATCTAGAAGAGGCCATTGCAGAAAGATCATGTTAACTGAGAACTCATCAGAGCAGTAAATATGTGTCCCTCTTTACAAACATAGCAGAGCTTTACCATTATACCCCAGTTAACAACAACTTAAAAGGTGGGACATTGACCATTGGCGTACATAAAACATCAAATCAACATTGACAAGCAAATATATTCATTCACCCGCAACCATTATGGACCCCTTCTTTGTCTAGATATACTGAAAATTTAGTTAAATTTTTTACTCTCAACCACCATCACATCCCTATCAGCTGAAAAATTATTTTGATATCAGTATCATCTGACAAGTGGGAAATAATGAGATTATACACAACAGGTGCAATTATTATTGGATCCTCAATGACGTTTAAAAACATCAAGAGTTCACTATAATTATCCATTACTTTATAGCAAAAGTTACATTCTTTGACTTCATATTAAAAGGAGAGGGGAAAATGAACCAATGGAACATCAGATATATCACACCCCACGTCAAGATTGATTACCTGACATACTCATGGCCCCAAGAGCCAATATCACCTTCTGAGCCTAACAACCTGTACTTCAGACTCTCCTGGAAACAATTACACCATTTACAGAAGAAAGAAATCAATATCAAATCTACAAGGGAGTTGGAGAAGTGAACTTAGCAAGGTCACTGGAAAACATCTACACCTAAAATAAATGCAGGTTACTCAGTGAAACAATCATACATCAGGAGGCGTGAGGCATGATTTCAAAAGATTCTAATACTGACTATTTTCGAGTAAATGATTGTTAAGAACAATGGCAACAAAAATATAGAAGGTCGAAGTTTCAGCAAGTTGATCCTACAAGCAAGTCCTGGAAATGTTGCCCAGCAAACTATGATTTTGAGTCACAAGAAGAATTACCCGTTCCCCTTCAGCAGACATTGTCAAGGCCAGAACAGAGAGTATGTCCGCTAGGTATCTCTGTATCAATGTAAACCAGATTATTGACTGCAATTTAGATAAAGTATCCTAGCAAACAATATTATGTCAATCCATACTTCACCTTCAAATCTGAATCCTTCATTGTTTCATAATACGCCTTAAGAGTTCCATAATGAGGTCGGAGAAACTTCAGGGGCTTTGGAACTGAAGTCATTGAACTGGTTGAAGTACGAATTTCTTGTCTACAAAGACGATTATAGGTGTCGTCAGACCACGTTGGAAAGATAAATGTATACAGCCCCTCTTTTCGTGAGACATGTTTTCATTAGTAGGTTCCAACCAGAACCAGTGTCTACTAAGGACTGTCTCACTTCTAGCAGCAAAAACGGTGAGTGCCTTTCTGATTTGATCCACATAATGCTCGAATAGTTTCTACCATCTAAATTCACAGTAAAAATGCATGCGGTAAAGATTTCTTTAGTGTAAAACAATTAAGACCAAATTCTCCCCAAGAAAGCCCTATGCCCATTCTCTAGTCTTCTCCCTCTAGTTACATAGATGGTTTATACTGACAAATTTTCCTAAAACTGCCTATCTGACTCTTCTTCTAGCTGCATGCCAGATTTTTTGCCTAATTGCCATATCACACTCATACAAGACCTGCAACAATCAGAACACCAGTCCCCCCCAAGCAGCGGAATAACCAACAATGGACAAGCTAAATGTAGATTTCTTCGTTTCCCATAAGTTAATGGTTGAGTAGGAAAAAAAATGGAAGCAAGAAATATCTCCAGGACCAGAAGTACCTCATGCTCTCTAGAGCAACCTTCTGCAACCCAGCGTCAGGATCCTGAACCCTTTCCACGTACAGCTCCAACTGCTGCTTCAGTGCCAAATCTTCTTCTGACTGCAAATACATTCACAAACAGCCATCAACCAGCCTGCCCAAGAGAGTATCTACAGAACTCACCGGCAGCATAAAACAATGGATGGGGCGCTTGACGAGTGAGTTCAGTCTCAGCAGAGTCTTAGTTCATTATTCTCGACAATTAAACTTAGGTCAAGACATTTTGAACCTGCAGGAAGCAAGAACAAATCTTTCCTACCAGATAATTTATCCTTTCAAGCAAGAAAACGAAAACATTCCTCTCCCGAACAAAGAACTCAACGAAAAGGAATTCACTAACGCACTCCAGCTCCTCTATAATCACCTCAGCAACTAACCGGTTCCATTGCCACGACTCGCCAAAAGTCCAAACAGCAAGGACCGCACCCAGCTCCCGGCTCCGAATATTCACTCCAACTCTCAATTCATCAAATCACCAACTTCAACAGAAACCGAAGCAACACGAAGCGCTCTTGCCCAGCCACAACATCCCGCATTCAACGACGCTCAAATCGAACACAAAGAAGAGAAACCAAATCGAAGCGCCAAAAGCACACTCACCAGGTCCTCGTCCTTCTTCTCATCCTTCTTCTTGGGGTCCTTCGCGGGGACCTTGACGGGAGCCTCCTCGCGAGAAGTGCCGGCGCCGGAGCTGTTCCTTTCAGGCGCCATGTCGAAGACGAACTAGATCGGAACAGAGGCGGGCGCAATTGCGAAGAAGCCCTAGGTCGATTTGAAGAGAGTCGGAGGAAGAGATCGTCGGCTTGGAGAGGGAGAGGAGAGAATATGAAGCGAAGGTATAGATTTCCTCCTGAACAAGCTAAAGCTCGCGCAGAGTCTGTCTTGGTTTGCACTCTAGACACGAAGCTAGTGCTTTTGCGAGGTTGAAGATGGACTCAAATAGAAACGGGTCTGGCCCGGCCCATTTACCGGAGCATGCTAGGCCCATTCAATACGATGCAAATTCATTTGGGCTTCGAGACGGTAGCGTTCGCCGGTCCGACCCAAAACTCATTTTGCTCAGTCATCATTAATACAATAAGCTAGCAAAATGTGTGAACATTTGATATTGCAAAGTTGTCGAAATCATTTATCATGAAATGTTCGAGCCATTAACATGGACAGAAATTATTGGTAAAACTACATCGTCTGAAGAAATCGTACACGTAGAATGATAAAAAGGATCTCGAGATTTGATGTTTCGTAGAAAGGGTGTTGCAAGATAGAAAATATTCGAATTTTAATATTGAAACATGCACAAGATAAACAAATTTTGGATCCCTAAAATGTAGGGGGTTTTCTTTGCTTATATAATAATACTGATATATATACACACACTCCAGAGTTGTTCCATAAGAATAGTCTCTAAAAGAAACGCGTAAGGCTCTAATTTGCAAGGGATTATGGTGAGTTTGGTTCAGCTTTGCAAATGTTGAAAGCTCAATACTAGTCCTTTAACATTCCTAAGGCCAGAATTTGACCGAAAACTGCTTGTCAAACACCTCAACATTTCTTTAAAAAGCTTTAGAGGCCGAAACCTCTTTGGAAATACTAAACCAAACCCAACTAATCACTCTCCTTGCAAGGAATATTTTTCTTGCGTTGCCCAAGTTTATGTACACATCGATCACACCGGAAATGTGTCAAATTCGGGACTTTCTTTTTCCTCTCGATGGCCTAAGATTGCCACCGCCGCCATCACCGCCGGGTAGGTCAATCTAAGTGGAGGAAAGTGGGAGGAATGCTTGGGATGCCTTGGCGTTGAAGCTCCCCCAAGACACCGTCTAGAGATGGAGGCTTTAAGCCGAGAGGAAGTGGCTGCCATGGCTTCGATAGGACCTCTCCGACGGCTGCATCGACGCTCTCTTTCCACTGTCAAACACAACAATTAGAAACAGAACAATGAAAGAAAGTCGGTCCAAATTCACATAATCGTCACGGTTTATGGGATCGAAAGAGATCGCCATAGGCTAATTACCTGGTGAAAATCAAACGAAGGTTGAGAGGAGGCCAATTGTTGTGCCGGCATCGGGACACCGATGCTAGGGTCTACTTTGTACACACCTTGATGATGTGGTATGCCCGGAACCGGTGCAAAACCAAATCCCTTCAGAGCATCGAACCATTTATAGTCATCAATATTTTGCATATAACTACAAAAAAATCTATATATAATATGATCGTTGGGTAAAATAAACATCAAATGTGTGCCACATGTCAAAATCCCGTGCATTCTCATTGATCTTCTATATGAACGACGCGATCAATTGATCCAAATGACATGGAACTCCGGTGAGTGTCCTGTGCTCACCTGCTGGTGCCAATAGGAAGGGCCCGGAGGCAGCGGGGGTGGCGGTGGAGGAGGAGGATGCGGTGGAGGCGGCGACGCCCATGTCGGCAGTGGAGGAGGAACATGTGGTGGTTGTGAGTGAAACGGATGCTTTGGCCATGTGCCGCCATGCTTTAGGGACGGGCTTGGGGTTGGGTGACCCCACACGTGCAAAGGCCTGAAATGGTGCACGGAGGGTGCCATGGGAGGAAACCCCATGGCGGGCCCTGCCCAAGGCGTCATGACCCTCTTGCTCCCGCCGGTGGCCGCGGTGGCCCCGCCATAGATGTGGCGCCTCTTGCTCCAGCTCGCCGCATCCACTTCAAGAGATAGCAGGTGCCTCCTTTGCGAACGGTATTTCTGCCACATATCGTTCCTCAACATCAATACTCAAACGAATTAGCCGATCTAAATTAACCCGACACCTTAATTAATCCATCCACATGCCACTAAAATTATGGAAGCCCTTTTGCTAAATTGTAGCGAATTAGCCAAATAGCATTGATGAAAATGCTAAAAACACACAAGAAAATAGAAGATCAATTGAAGGCAAGCGATTGAATTTTGTACTTGAAGGTGGCTTCCAATGTTGTGGCGAGTGAGAGAATCGATGCCCATGAGCTCCAAGATCCGGGAAGGAACTGCCTTGTCCACTCCTAATTGTTCCACTGCTTGCACGAACCTCCTATGCAAATCTGGAGTCCAATCCACCTACACAAACACGCACGAATGCGTTAGAAATTGCCGTCACCTATAGACACAACTAGAGAAGCACAAACAATCTTAATTAGAGCGAAATCGAAAGCCGGAGAACCGAGCAACCGTGGCCTCGACTCGCTAATTTTCGTCCGAAACTCCGGCTTACATCGTTATCGCGTAAGTATGATTATGTCAAGTAAGTTTCCATTACGAATGACGATTAGTTTACATCGAGTAAGATACATTGCGTTTTGTTCTTTTACCTTGACTTTTCTCTTCCCTTGAGCTTGAGGATTAGTTTTACCTTGAGCATCAGCAGCAGCAGCCGAACGTTTTCTTCTTCTATCCCCTTCCTCTTTCCTCTTCCCGCCACTCCACCCTTCTCTCTTCTTCTCACTCCCTTCCTCGCCACTCGAGCTCGCCCCCGCCCCCGCCGACCTCTCTTCCGCCTCCGATGATTCCTCCGAACCTCCATCCCAGGTCGTGTTCAGATTCACCTCAGTCCGATCCTCGAAACCCTCAGAGAACTCGGCCGCCTCAAACCTCTCTTCCGCCTCCAATAATTCCTCCGAACCTCCATCCCGGGTCGTGTTCAGATTCACCTCAGTCAGATCCTCGAAACACGCAGAGAACTCGGCCGCGTCAATCTCCAAATCCGGCAAGGCGTCGTCATCGCCAGCGAAGATGTCGTCGAAGTCAATGCTGTCGAGCAAGTCGTTCGCGTCAGCGAAGTCGAGGAGCATCGCCTCGTCGTCGTCACCGCCAATGGAGAAGCAGCTCTCTCCTCGGCGGGTCTCGTCGTCTCTCTCTTTCCTCATAGGGGACACGGCAAGCATTCCAATCACTACTTTGGCTAAGAAAAACTGGTATCTTCTTCAAGTGTGCATGGAACGAACAAGTGCGCACAAAGCACTGTGTAGGCAATGTGTGTGTTCTGATATAAATGGCATCAAATGTCCAAAGCGCTCTCTCCACCACAACTCGAGATTTGTATCTTATGTTTTCTTTGTCTCTGTCTAGGTTCTTGCTGCATCATATCTTGTCGTGTTTCTCTCACTCTCTCTCTTTTGTTTCTTTGCCTTTTCTGGGTTAGTGGATCCCCTTTTTCCTGATTCTTTTTTTCTTTTTAAAAAAAAAAAGGGAGTTGAAAGGATGAAAGGAACCCGTGAAGTTCAATCAATTTTCTTAGCATGAAGGAGGGGTTGTATATCCGTGGGAACAGTGATGGTGTAGGAATTGAAAGCGAGGGGTGGCTCTTGAGATGGCTGAAGGCAAAATTGACCCCTCTTGTTCTCATCAAAACGAGGGTTTTCGTCATGTTTAGACATGTATGTCGATCTCTTTTCGGGTTTTTTTTTTCCTCCTTTTCAGCTCCGGTCGCTTGCGGACGCACTTTCGATCGATTATATTTAGAGATTTTAAGAGCCCTTTTCATCTACCAGATGGAGAAAGTCGAGCATGCGGTCGTATGGATGACGTGATCTTATATTTTAGGGTTGTGGAAAATCTATGGCATGCAAACCCGATACGTTCGAATGAGGAGATGATGGAGATTCAATAACACACAATGATCTATTCCCTACTAAAGATAATTCCTTATCGTGAATACGTGTATGGGATAATCACAAAGACTATATGAAATGCAATGAGGGGTTTACATCATGCAAAATTGATGGCCAACGAAGAATTATCATGTGAAAAGTCGACAATTTCGGCTAATGCATTCTTAATTATTATGCTATGTACGGAGATTTAAATTCAACTCAGAGATTTCAAGCTAATCCTTTTCTCATTATCCAAAAGTCAGCATGAAAATCTAGTTACATGATTCATGTTCTCATTGTCTTATTCCCTAAAGACAGACCCTTATGCATTGTCATTGATATATTGGAATGGCTATTTTCTCTATTTTTTGAGAAAATTATCTAAAAAGTACTAAACCTATTGTACAGTATTCTAAACTTTTTAATATAATCAATTTAGTCATAAACCTTTTGATTATTTACCAATTAAGTCATTCCGGTCAATTTTGCTCGAAAATCCATGAAGAACTAAATTGGTATTGCGTGTCATATCGCTTATTCACAGAAGGGATGATCTCGTATGCTCCCTCCTTCTATCTAATGTTACGTGCGGTTTTACTTAGCATGAATGCAGACAGAAGATTCAAGAGAAGTTCTTCAACTGACTAAAAGATTTTTAGGCGAAGAGATTGTCTCCATTGGGAAAGCGGGCTTTGAATTTCAGCCATATATAATCAGAAGACCAACATAAAAACGGCAAAATATTTTTGCGAATATGCGATTGAGACTTAAATTTTTCATAAAGAAAAAAATAATAAGTTGAGATAAGAAAAGGACAGACATCTTTATTTAGAGGTCCAGCATGACGAGGACTCCTTCGTATCTTTAATGCAATCAAATGGGTCCCACAATATGACAATAATTTTGTTTGGTGATTACCCAAGTGACTCAGACATCTAGAAAGTATTTTAATTTGGTACACCATATTTATGAAGTTCAATTCGCACAAATCTATGAAAGAAATTATCCAATCAGCCCTAAAGTTTAACTCATACGTGATAGTGTGCCACGTAAGACGGCCAGCGGTGAATGGACGGTCACTTTCATCGATTTCTTATGAAAATTGACCAAATGTATTATATTGGAATTTGGCACAAAATTTTAGGACAAAATTGAAAAGTTTGAAATTAAATTAATTTTCGTACAATAAATTTAGAATTGATTGGTTAATTTTCCCCCTAAGTGTCATGCATAATTAGAGGGCATTTGTGGAATTAAAACGTTTGTATTCTAAGTATTACAAAATAAAAATAGTATTCTAAGGAAAACTTTGAATTAGCTTTTATGAACCACTTGTTTGCAATTTGTCAATCATGATTATCCTCTCCTTTTCCAATCCCACCCTTTCATAAAATATGCTTGTTTTGATTCTGAAAAGGGGAAATTACCAAAAAATATCTAAACATATTGCACTTTTGCCAATTGAGTCATAAACCCTTTAATTGTGCCAATTGAGTACTAAAAATTTTCACTTTTTTAACAATTGAGTCTATCCAGCCAATTGTGGCCTAAAATCGCTGAAGTGGAAGCTGGCTGTCCTATGTGGCATGACCGATGCTGACGTAGATAATTTAATAATATTTTAATTTTTTTTTTCAAAAGCTTTTATTTCTTTTTTTTACTTTGGCCGGTGAGGGTCTCAGGCCTTCGCCCGTGGCCGTGATGGTCTAGGTGAGGGCCCGACTACCCTCGATGGCCACAATAAAAAAATAAAAGAAAAAGAAAAGAAGGAAAAGAGAAGAAAAGAAAAGATGGAAAAATCAAAATCAAAATCAAAAAAATATTAAAAGCTTTTTTTAAAAAATTGTCAATGCCAATGGTGCCACGTAAGGCGGCCGGCATCCACGTTAGCAATTTCCAGCTAAAATTGGCCGAATGAAATTAATTGGCAAAACGTGAAAATATTTAATATTTAATTAGCATAATTAAAAGATTTAGGACTGAATTGATAAAAGTGTAATATATTTAGGACTTTTTTTCTTATAGTTTTCTCTTCTGAATAGTATTTATGATTGTTTTGCCAGAGCAAAACGATGCTTTAAATTATGAGAAATTTCACACGCCTTTAAATGATTCTTTTTCTTTGGTCGGTAACTTCAAATGATTCTAAATATCTACTTTTATATGCTTTTTGCCATGTTTTAGGTGTTTATTATTAAATAAAAGTCAAATTTTATGCGTTGAAAGCAAAAAGTGTAAATCTAAAGTGGATTTGTAAAACTACCATTGCAGGCTACAACCATATTAATTTCGTTCCGCGACATTTTAGCAATGGTTGTTCAAAATGGATGTAAAAACATGGATCATATCCTACAGCATTTTTTATGACCCCATTAAGACTGCGTTTGGTTCGGCATTTTGAAAGCCCATTGGAGAAAATGCAAAGCCGTTTAGTCAAGGAGCTTTGAAGGAAATGCAAAGACCGTTTGGTAAATTGCGATTTGAAAAGCAACTTTGAGATGAAAGCTGTTTGGTAAAAACACATTTGAAAAGCCCATTTGAGTAATTAATTTAAGTTTTTTTGATTTATTTAAAATTGAAAAAAATGTATGCAGTTTTTTAATAAATATTGACAACAATGTTAGATATATGTATTAATAATTTTACAAACTAGAAATAAAATAAATGATACATTCAAATGAAAAATTGGACGTGCGCACAAATGAAAAATAAAAGCCAAGAAATGGGACATTCTTGCTTGTACAGCGCTGATATGTTTTTGACTCGTCCAAACAAAACAAATGTTACATATAAAAGAAGACGAGCATTAGACGAGCATTAGACGCATACAATCGAGTACTTAAAAGAAATATGAACATAAAAGTACCAAAGTCAAACTCTTAAAAGACTCGCTCGTCTATAGCATTTAGACAAACTTTACAATGTTTATCAGCATAGATATAGAGGAATACTATTCAGATCCAGAGTCAAACTCTTAATGTATATCATTTGAGACCATAGTCTCTCATCCATCTTTTTTGCCAAATATACAGCACATTTCACATACGAAAGGTCAAACTCTGCATCATCACCATGTAAGCAGCAGCAGGAAGCTCTCCATTTGAACCTCGATGGGCTATATTATAAGGACGAGAGGTCTGTAGCGGTTGTCTCTCTCCATCTGCCACTTTGCTAGGGAGAGGGTAGAAAGGCCTTGCAGCACTCCCCACAATGAGACATAAAAGGGCAAAGAGAATGAGACCTGCAAAATGTTTTCCAGCATCACTGACAGCAAAAAGAGATGTCGCCCGAAGACAAAATCAACATGACAAATGACAAATGCTCGTGTGTGTTGCATTTATTTCTCAATCAGAGTCGTGTAATACTCGAGCATATTATCATACAACTAAAACAATCGATCCGAGTGTTATTTGACTACGGTTGAGTTCCCAATATTAGAGGTTGTAGAACAGGACAGAGAAAGCTTAATGAAAAGCAGCAACTACAGCCAGAAAAAATCCTTGAGTCAAGAGGGTTAAATTCACTAAAATGATAGAAATGATGCAAGTGCTCATGATTCCCTCAAGACTAAAGAAAGATAAAGAGCAACGCAAAGAATGAAACAAGAGGAAAAAGCAAGAATCAATTAAGCTCAATCTTTCATGAGTTGCAAACAACGAGAAACCAAACCTCTTTTTTTCCACTTAACCCCCTGAGAAACATTATGTATGAGGCAATGCTCACATCAGATCAACATTCGTTGTCATTCAGATGTTGAAAGAGCTGAATGCAACACGTCGTCAAGATATTTCTCAGCAGCAGCATTCTGCCTTTTCTTGTCCCCAATTGCTAAAGCAGCTGTATGAGGCAATGCCTTTCAATCCAGACATACCGAAGGACCATGTCAAGGGAAAACGAGAGAGACCCTTCAGCCAAAAGTTACTCAGCATCACAAAGTGCATACATTGTTGCGTCTCCCTTTACTCACAAAGTCACAAACTTCCCACAGCATACATATCACAATTCCTGCAGAGTTTGCAAACAAAAATCAGGAGAACAAAAGCATGTCATGAAAAGTATACATTGACACGATCCTATCCACATTTCCTTGTTACTACAAATCAATCAGCTAATGAAAAACAAAAGGAGCTCCTCATATCAAGCACTCAAAAATACGGGTGGAACAAAGCAGTAAAAAGGCCCGATATTTATCTAAAGCAAATCAACATTCCCCCTAAGAGCAACAACCCAGAAGGCGAAAATGAATTACAACAATTCTCAATACATAAACGATTTTAAATCAAACACGAACAAATCCCAAATCTCAAAGGCAATAGAAAAATCGACTTCGAACACGAGATCTCAATGCATCGCTCGATTATGTTAAACCAAAAAAAAAAAACGAAAAAAGGCTCGCCTACTCACAGTAAAATCGATCCCGGGGTGATTGGACCTCCAGAAGATGTCGTGATCGACGACGACGAAGTTCCCGGAGACGGTGTCGCCCTCATAGAGCACGTACTTGTAGACGCACTCGACGTCCTTGACGGTCACCGACAGGGACCATGCCAGCGTCAAAGAGGAGGTGAGGACGAGGCCGATCAACAGCTACAGGTTCTCGTATCTGGGTCGTGTTCCCATGGCGCTCTCGATCGCGTTGGATTCAGATCTCACAGAGAGAGACAGAGGAGCGGGGACCCATGAGAGTTAATAGGGGAAAGAGGAGTCAGATCTAGGGTTTTACTTTGTAAAAGGGGTGAAATTGGATTTTAGTAAGGTTTTAAGGGCAAAATAGGCAACTGACTAATTTTCATTAATGAGACTTCAGCATTCCGGAAAATGCTGAAAGCTCAAAGTTAGTCCCCACTAGCTTTGAGCTTTCAGCCTTCTCAAGGGACAACTTTCATCCCAAAGCCCTTTGGGAATGGTTGCCAAACGTCCTAAATTTGCCTCAAGGGGCTTTGAGACCCCAGTGGGCTTTCAAAATGCTAAACCAAACGCACCCTAAGAAACACCACCATTATTGGGATCGCTAGTAACTTGTCGCTAGGAAATATCCGCACGATGACGTAAAGGGCAGCGTCGACTTGGGAGATGAGACCAAGTAGGTGCCATTGCCAAAGCGAACTGTCATCCAAAGAGAAGGCGGTGATGGTGTTGAGAACCGCCAAGATGTAACAACAGAATTGAGGCCCAAAATGCCCAAATTGCTCCGTCCACTTCAGCTTTACGAGCGGACAAACTACCTCGGTTGTGGGGAAATAAGCCCATTCTCGAATGCAGCAACCCAATCAGCCATCGAACAGGCCAATTACAAGAGGGAAACAATGCGGCGGTTCGCTGTTTTCTTTCTAGGGGTGCAATAGAATAAGAAAGATCATAAGCGTGAGGCTCGGTACGATGAATCCTCAAATGTTCCATTTGTCAGCTAAATGCCATATTTTTGCTTAGCTCGAGTTTCATCGCTCCTCTCTGATATAATTCCGGTCACAATAAGATGTGTAGATATCCAGGTTGAGATGGTGTTCTACTCGTTTGTGTACACAAAAAGCTAACAAGATGAGACAATCGGGGACCAACCTATTGATAGTGGAGGCCTAGAAATCTCACTGACCAGTCATACTTCTTTCTTTTTTTGCCCTTTTTGGTCCCCTGTTATTTTTTTGTAGGACTAGAAGTAAGAATGACAAGTGCGAACAACCAGTCCAATGTTGTTGATTTTTCACAAAGTTGATGTACTGTTTTTAACCCCCAGTAGGATATTCCTCCATAGATTTCGCACTTCACTTGAGCTACATTTTTTCCTCACACTTGCTCGGTACAAGAAGTGAGACACCATATGATGCGGTAGGGTCATATTTTCTGCGTTAATGCACCCATATTAGTCCTTAGAGCGAATCGAAACGAGGGCAAGGATCCGACCTAAGTGCGCGCAGTTATACTGGTTATGGCGCGTATCGACCCCCCTGATGCTTAAACTAGTGGGGGGAAAAAGGACGATAAGAGAAGGAATTGGGAAGCTTGGATTATACATGGGAGAGTCGACCCCATATACTTTTCATTGGGCCTTCAAATGGGTGTTACCATATTCCATGGTACGTTGAGTAGCTTTGACACTTGCAACGATAATGGCCATCGCGAATCTAGAGAAAGAAGGCGAAGTCAAAATTCAAAGCAGATTTGAGATTGAACATAGTGCATTCATAATGCCAAGAGAGGCATAACTAGTCGAAGGTTGAGCCTAATTCACCCCAATCGATAGCGATCAGGAAAATAAGAATTGTGTCATTCACTTTGTATTTAATCCGAAAGAACACGATGGCTAAATAATCTTAATTTTTTATTGCAACCTTTTAAGGAGATTGTGCATTGATAAGCATGGCCACGACACGAAGCCAAGACATGACCACATGCACGACTACGATGCTGGGATCGTGAGTCAGGCAAGCAAGCCCAGATTACTAAGGCTAGCCTGAGCATGCCCGATTTGAAGTTCCTGCACGGACACACACCACAATAAACCGGACCGACGTTGCTTAGTAAATAGCGCATTTTCCTTTTAAGCCCATTCTCAAAAATTGGAAAGTGCAATCACAAACCAAATTGTTGTTGATCATTATTATTATTCTGAAAGCAATGCCATGTCTTTAGCACGATCGAAAGTCCCACTCATCATGTCGTGATTACCAACATGAACTGCAATTTAAACAATATGAGCGCCCCCGCGCATCCCGAGTCCGACCCGAACACGCGCGGGGTCCACGGCGCGCTAACCGAAACCGAGTCGAACTTTCCAAGGATCGTACATGACCAAACTACCCCTGACTTCCGAGCAAAGGCCGGGGTCTGTTTGAGGGCTCTTTCGTCAATTCACGGAAACTTTCGAACCTCCCGTCCCGGGCAGTTAATAATATTTCCGCGTGCCGGTTCATGCATTGCCGATTTTCCCGTCTCTTTCTCTGCCCTGCGGAAACTCTCCGGGAAAATCACGCGAGAAGGTGCGGCAGAGAGAGAGAGAGATTGAAGCGATGGTGGAGTGCAGGCCGCTAGGGTTCTTGTTGGGCCTTCCCTTCGCGTTGGTCGCTCTGGTCCTGTCCCTCGTCGGAGCAGTCGTCTGGGTTCTCGGGTGAGTTCTCTTTTCAATAGTCGATTCCCGTCTCGACGATCGCGATCTCGTTCAACGTGCGCCCGTCGCAACCTCAGGCCTCTTCTTTTGTCGAGTTCCTAGAATGAAGTAAGCGTGAAAAATCACGCGCATTGTCGAAACTTTCGCCAAAGTTTTGATCTTTGCAACCCCAAAAGGCGCGATTCGTTTCCATCTTGCGATCCCTTCTCTTCTGCGATTCGCTTCCGAGTTCGACGGGTTTTTTTTTTGGTTCCGCCATGAACCAATTCTTTCTTCGTTCTGTATTTTGTTCAATCTCTCTGAGCGAATCGCACATTTAATTTATGGATTTTTATTTTTTTTCAAATTGCAGGACGGTGTTGAGTTGCCTGTGCCCGTGCTGCATATGCTGCGCGGGGCTGGCGAATCTCGCGATGGATGTGGTGAAGCTCCCGATCAAAGTGCTCAGCTGGTTCACCGATCAGATTCCTTGCTAATCTTGCATTTTGATCTCTGTGTTCATTCTTTTTTTTTATTGTTTATTCATTTTAGGACCGCATTTCTTTGTTTTTTCCAAGCATTCTGAAGTTTAAGATGTGTTTCCCACGTTCATAGGGGGCTGGTGTATGTACAACAGGTACAGGATGATAAGTTGTAAGTTCCAAATTTGTATGAACACTAGTGTTTTCTAGGCTGCGTAAGCAGCAGACTACGAAAGAGTCGATAGTTCTTGCACGCGGTTAAATCCCGCTCGCCTTCAAATTGTTAGCATCTCCCTCTCGTAGTAATTGCGGAGCGGACCGAGGAAAATGGCATGTGCATCATGAGGATCGATTCTTTTTTTGCGTTTGGACAACGCCCAAAGATCGATTACTGAGGTAACAGGTAACCTTTTTGAGTCAATTCGTCGTCTTGATTAGCCAAAAAAGGGTCCTAATATCTACCAAAATCAATAGTTGAACGCCGGTGGAACACCCATCGACAAAATGCTGGTTTAAATGATAAGGCAGGCTCCCCTCTCTTGTAGTCTTGGGTACAAGTTTTGTCGGAAGCACTCTAGAAGGAAAATCCTAAATGCACCAGGCCGATGCGAGGAGAGTATGCCTTTAAGATCACCCATGAAAATGGTTTAGTAGAGGTACGCCAAAGTTGACCATTGTATTTGGACCTCGGGTTGCTTACTGCTTCGCAATCGAGGAGGTAACTCGGAATCACTTCAAAATCCAAGTCGAGCATTGTGATTTTTAAAACCCCCCCATGGAGGCTGAAATCTCAGTCCTAGCTTCTCGTGCAGAACTTTAGAGTTTAGAAAGCTTACTTTTGTTCAGATGGTCGATCGAATTAGTCGTCACAGCATCTCTCTCTCTCTCTCTCTCTGAGAAAGGAGTGCGATGTTCTCTCTTTTCACCCACTTCTCCTAGGAGGTGGCTTCCATCTTTGATCGATCCCGGCCGGCAGAGTATGGAGGCACGGTGATGTAACCAAGTCACCAGAAAAGAACAACAAAAGTTAGAACTGCAGAAGACTTATTTGGAGACCATAAGGAGAACCAGGAATATAGGGGACTCGGTTCTTGACTGCAACAGAACAAGCCCATGTCGCGCTCGGAAAACAACTGTTCCAAAATGATGGGTTCAGTACCGTGACTCAATTTGTCCATGCTCATCACTTTACGCCACAGCCACAGCACTACACGGATTGCATTGAGAGGAGCCAAAATACGAATGGAAGCGAGATGGAAGTTATTTTCTTTCCCCCATCGAAATAGGAGTGAATATTCAAGCCTTTTTTCCCCATCATATCACCAAATGTGGTAAGTATTTGATCTATCAAAGTACAGCGCAGTGGTGAACATACATACATCTGCGTGTGATGGAATTACCTTGAACCTGAGCTGATTTCAACAGCTCTCTCTCTCTCTATCAATACATGTAGCGCTAAGAACCTGCCGGAGAAACAATATGGAGTACAATTTTCCAGCGGGTAACATGGATCTTCAGTCACTGTACTCCGAAGATGTAGATCCTGTGCCTTCTTCAGGGTCCACGTTTTCGAATCCATCAATAGCTCTTGTATCCTCCTCCTCCTCATCCTCCTCGTCGAATTCCCCGTTTATGTATTCTCGAACATCTAAATCTCCGGCTCCATCGTCTACAGCATCGTCCCCCTCATCCTCCTCCTCCTCCTCCTCCTCAACTTCGTCATTGCCATCTACATTTTCATCGCTAGCTTCCGACAATTCATCAGCCTTGCCATTGAGGCCTCCAGTGTAATCATCTACTGTAATATCATATCTGTACGACCCAGTCGCTTGCCCATCTTCATCCTCATACTCTGAACTCTCTGAACTACTGCTATTTTCGGCTTCCTCCAGATTCAGCCCCGCGTTGTTGCCTTCATCGCCGTTCCATCCATCCTCAATCAAGGCTTCTGGTGATTCCTCCATCATCTGTTCTTTTGGGGTGTCGATTTCACCAAAAACAGGGACTTCCTTTTTCACTGCTCTCTGCCGATTTCTAGTGCTACGTCGTCCTCGCTTACGTCCGCCTCGTCCACGTGATCGCCCTCGCTCACCATTTGCCACTCTAGCTTTCTTGCCAGAGTCAAACTTAGAACCACTGAGTATCCGTCTCTGGGATCTCCGACCACTTGTGCGACTAAGGCCCCTTCCAGTTCCCCGGCCCCGTCGTCGACCAGACCCTGTAAGTATTAGCCCAGGATCAGCCCAGTTTTCATCTACAGGCCCACCTCGAAAAGGAGTTGCTGCACTATCATGGTTCTGCCAACTCCTCGTGCCCATGTATCTTGATGGAAGCTTCTGGAAAAAGGAAGAACAGAACCATTAATTGCAAGGATACAAAAATCAGCTTATGCCACAAAGTTCATGCGTAAATTCTGAGGCTATGTTCACAGATTGTGTATATTCTGGATCAATATTCAGAAAAATAAATTAGTACTTCAAGATAAACTGAATTGTATGTGACATTATTAGAGCCAAGCCAAGGGAGAGAAGTTTTTGTCTTTTCAAATCATGGTCCTACAACTCAAATTCAACTCGGGCCGGCTTACTGAAATGAGATATAGGAATTATAACCTGTGCGGTCTTGCAGTAACTGGTTGAACAGTAGTCAAATAACTGCAAAATATTTAGTCTCAACACTGGCTTTTGGACAAGTTCGGTTTTACTGGAAATGATCCATCATCAAAGAGTCACATGTCCAAGGTTCAAGCCTGCCTTGCACTGTCAATTTCCACTTTCACTGATCTTTACCCTATCACCTTTTATTTGACAAAATATCACACACAATACAGTGACATAGTGGTTTTGCTCTCAGCCAGTTCAGTCCAATAATTCATCACCAATCAAAACAAGTCAGAACCTACCCGTTCCCAATCCAATTCATCCAACGGGGGACTGATCAACTCTGTGTCCAAAACACCGCCTATAATATAACCAGGTTGTCTGTATTTTGCCCATTTTCCCTGTAAAAGGAACTAAATTCCTGGAGGAAAAGAAGCCTTGAATAGCCAATACTCAATTTTTGTTTTCATGTTTTTCTTTTCAATTCAATTAGCTAACTTTTGCAGCCCTGGCTCTTCAATCCTACTTTAAAAGGAAAGAAAGCCTTAATAGGGTATGTTAGGAGTGACCTTTCTTTTACTTATAACTTTTTAGCATCTGAGGGTTAACTTTAATTATACTGAGCTCCCATAACAATTTCAGATATGAGCTTTTAAAGTAGTTTAAATAAATTGAAAAATTTTCATAACCTGAGTTATATTTTGAAGTTCTGGGGAAAGTCAATAGATTAAATAGCCCTTACCTTTTGCATACACTACTTGATGCTTCATGTACAAGTCAATTTGAGATTCAACACCAACACCTCAAATCTTTAAAAACTAACATACATTGGCATTTAAGTCACATGAAAATTTTCTTTAATTTCTAAAATTAGAACATTCCTTTAATTTTGGTTGTAAAATCAAGCATTAATGATAAAGCCACTAAACAAGTACTAATCACGTCACTATCAATGGTTATCATCATTATTTACTAAGGCAATTGACTGGCCATAAGAAAGTTGGCAGCATATAGGCATTCCACCACTATGTACCTCATTTTATGATTATTCAACCTTATATATCAAAGTTCATTATATTGAACAAGCAAATCACCTCAAAGTCCCCAGATCCATTATTAACCGCAGACTCTGCCTTTTGATGGAGCGAATAAGAGATAGCTGAATCAAATTCCATGAGCCTTAAAGCCACTGCAGCTGTCGTTTGGGGTATCCATGGGAGTATATTCAGAGCTTTGAGACTGGCAGAAATATCAGCAGCAAATCCAGAAGGGATACTCAGCAATTCATTAGTGGTCTCAAAATTAGGGGACAAATGATCCCTCCTAATCGCACTCTCCAACAATGTCAAAGCCTGATAAAATAAAATAAAAAACAGGTTTTGAGAAGAGAGATGCTTTGCAAGAAAAGTATGAAATAACACAGCAAGAAATAAAAGACAAAACACAAGTACCAATGGAGTACATAACTTTACTCCATTCTTTAAAATCCGGCAAAAAAATGCTTCCAGGCACAAAAAGTAAAAGGGAAAGGCAATTCCTTGTTTTTTGGTAGAGGATTAACATTGCTAGAAATTCAATATACTAACAGCATAACCACACAAGTTAGCTAGAACCTGAAGAAGGTCTGAAGCTGATGATGAAGTTTGTAGCTTGATGCCCCAAGACTTGCGATAATCGTCAGTCCAAACGGACTCAAGAGCTTCTGGAGGAACAAAAGCCTGCCAAGTCAACAGGAAGAAAACCATAAGCTGCAAAAATCTTCAGGGAAGCACAATTCAAAAGATCTAGTGAAAAGAGCTTGAAGATATTGAAAGCATAGGATAAACTTGCCTCCATCAAAGCCAATAACACTTTAAGCAATCTTATTTTCACAGGGGCAGACACTGAACTATACTTAGTAGGATCAGACAGCATATGCAATTTGTGTTCAGAAGGTGCTGCAGACTCAGAGAAATATAAATCGCTCTTCAAGGTTGTAGAGTTCCAATAACGAGAGGGGCAGTTATCACAGTCCATAAAATATATCTCATGACATCGATCACAAGCATTAAGAAGTGGCACACATCTTTCTTTCCCATATTTTCTGGCACATAGTACTGAAGGACTTAGGCATTCCTTCCATATCCAATCCTCAAACTCCTGATATCTCTTTAGAGCACCATCTTTCTCATGTCGATTTCTTCCAAGCTCAATTTCAAACGATGTGGAGGTCTCAGAGGTCTCAGGATCTACTCCACATAAAGAGCTGCTAGGGCTGTCAGTGCCTATGCAAGCATCAGAGCCATGGGCCAATTCAAGAGCCTGTCTCTTGACTTTATCTTCGCTTGATCTCTTGCCACCAATGCAGATTGCATTTCTCCTAACAGATTCTTTAAAGGATGACTCTATCCTTTGCAACATGAAGTGAAGATATGATTCCCTAATCCCCCGTACATCTAAAGATGCTAACAAAGAATTGAAACCCTGCATGCATTGCACAGATAGATTAGAACTGTGCAGAAGGTATATCAAGGAAAAAGAACGATGTTAGCCAGCAAAATCTGAATATAAGTGTAAATACTAATTTACAGAGATATTCACAGCTGTCAAAAACCACACTCGAGGCATTATCACATCCAACTACTAAAATACTAAGAAGGCAGGTAACACTTGCCTCTACTATTGCATAAACTCTAAATAGAGAAGCATGGGCAAAATGATATATAAGACATTGCACAAATATACCCGCCAATGTAGGCAAACAACTTGATCATACAACTGCCACTAAAGATAGATCAGCACCTCTTCAGAATGAATTATCCTCCATCGTCCATCACGCAACTCGATGAAGATCCTACCACAGCCAGGATCATTTCTCGAATTGGATGTCACAAACTGCCAATACCTGTTGCGCCTTCGATCCTGACCAAGAGGCAATGATCTATATACATACAACTCTTCTGCCTTATACCCAATATAGGATTTTAACTGTGAGCGGGACATTTCAGCGGCATATCCTACTTGCTGAAGTGAAAAATTTTCTGAACCACCAGGAATATCTTGCATTTGCAGGTTCCCTTCAGAATTTATGAAGGGACTGGGATTCTGCTGATCAATCATTGATTCTTGCTGAATAGCAGGATCCAGTGGGATCTCATTATTACCACTGTCAACAGCAAGCAAAGGGCTTAGCTTGCCCTCAGCTGACAAAAGATTTGTGAGGTTAGCTTCAGTTTTACTCGCCATTTGGAATGGATAGTGAATCTTCATCAAGTAGTCTTCTTTTGTTCGGCGTTTATCAAGTTGTGCCTCTGCCCACATCTGTTTCTTCAATGCAGTCGCTGCTTCCAGGCGTTCCTGAAAAGTAGCTCACATTTCAGACCACAGACAGGAGTACAATAATCATTTCCAAATGATCGTCAATAATCATTTCCAAATGCTCGACGAAATGAGACAAATAGTTTACCTCAAGAACATTGCGTATTGAATTCCCTTCAATTGCAACACCAATAATAGCAACCAGAGCATTGAGGCGCTCTTCAACAGAAAGGTCCGAGTACTCTCCTTCCATAAGTCCTTGCACCCATGGCTCCCCGGGATTGCTTTCATCAATATCAGTGTCTTGTTGATTATCAGTTGCTTCGTCCTGAATGCCACAATTATCTTTATCAACAGGAGCACTGGCATCTACATCCTTGATCGAGTCTTCAGGACACGTCAAAGATGACTCCCCATTTGCTGTCTCCATGCCATTCTGTGAGATCTCCATTACATCAGCATCATCCTTTCCATTACCCGTAAGAGTTTTCACCTCAAGTAGATTGACATCTCTTTGGGAGTCCTCCTTCTGCGAATCCAATTCAGCATTTAAATCTTCCACCTCAGGGTCTTCCGTGCTTTCACTTTCAGAGTCTTCATCTCTTTCAGCATCATCAGCTTCCTCTCCATCTACAAACTCACTTTTAAATTCTCGAATCCTTTCCCTAGCAGCAGAAAGTATAGCCTCAGCATCAGCTGGATCCTTTCTATAAGCTGGTCGGACACAATACGTCGACGGAGCAGTTCTCTCAAAAAGCTTTGTATCTCTTGACAAAGCAGCAGCTACAGATGCTTCTGGAGTCTTGCTCGTAGTAAGATCTCGTAGTCCACATTTCTTCCAAGAGAAACCATAAAGAAAGTATTTAATACTTTAGATGACAAAATGATCAAACATGTTTCGGTCAACAAATTCAGTCTCACCTGAATCCTATCAGCAACTTCAAGTATTGTTAGGCCCTCATCTCCCTCCAGAGAGAGAACATGAAAAGCTGCAAATTTGACTGTTCCAGGGGTCAAACGATGCCTTGATCTACGTAAATTAGAATATCCCCTTTGTTGCATTTTGGCAAAGGCATGCTCAGCAGCCGCACCATTTCGCAAGAAAGAGATTACATCTTGACCATCATTACCCTGCCCTTGCATTGGAGGAAAAAAAACTTAATGTGAGTTGAAAAGGACTCACTTTTAAACTACTGCAGAGCGAAGAAACTCAGGATGTTTCGGGCTGCAGATTTTAGCCCTTTCCTTTCACTTTTAGTATATCAAATCCATTTAGTTCATAGTTTTGAAAAGTATGAACAGTTCATTTTATTTGTCAGTAAAGCAAAAAGGACGAAAGGCTTAGAAACCCTTAATCCCATGCGACGGTTGGAATATTCACAACCAACATCAAAAGGCAATGGAAAGGATGTTTGACAAGTTAGTCTAAAACTACATCACCCGGAAGTATGAAGAACAACCCCAGCCTCAACATAATATATCTAAAATCTTAAGCAGCAACAAAAACATAGCAACTTGGGATGCAATGATCCAAGCAGCAAAATAGTAACTAAACTCGTACTATCGATAATCTTCTTTCGAGTCCACAACAAATAGAGAAATTCTTTTCTTAGACTAATTCCTTGAACCAAGAATTTTATACAGCAAAAAACACCTGACTCTTTCTGTAAAAATTACAAGGAACGAATACTCTCCATTCTTCCGCTAACAAGGAAGAAAATTTCTTTTAACGAATAATGAAGCATCATGGAGGTGGAGTGACGACAGGACTCCTTCGCGAGAGGAGTCAATTAGATGGTCAGTTGTCAAAAAATAATGAATTTTGTTTCAAAGAGAACAACACCCAGTGCAGCCACATACCAGATAAACATCCAATTACAAATGTCACTTCAAGATACTCAGAAAAGGGTAAAAAAGGCACAAAATTGAAGCAAATCCATGCAGCACTTTTCAGTTCGGCATATTCAGAAACAAAAGACTATCCATGCTAATGTGAAAGAGATTCCATGGTATTTTTAACTTTTTTATGATGTGTGAACCTAAGGCTTATACTGACTGCGAAACAGCTAATAAGTGAAGTAAATGACCATCAAGCAAGTAGAAGAAAGAGGTGCATAAATAAATAATCTCGCTCTTTGCAGTACCGATATAACGAGGTAAATATTAATTGCAAAATGGAAAATGGAAAAACTACAAGAGTTTTCCCAATTGGTAGTTCTCATGGTTATCCTTAATTATGGCACCTTCCTCTAGTCCTACAACTAAATACCAGCTTCAATCTCTAGATAAAAGGGGAACTGGTCCCAGTCATTTTCAAACTTCTCTTTCGAGAGATCTAGGCTGTCTAACATGCCTTCCATGTCCACTATGACATGCAGAACAAACTCCAGCCACATAACTCAAAAGGAGATATCATCATTATGGATAAACAAATGCAAGGATATAGCATCTATATCAAAGCATAGAAATTGCTATACTCTTTCTAAAATGCAAGCAGCAACAAGTAATGACATGACAGCAACTAGTACTAAAATTCCAAGTAACAAGTAGCTCTCTTGATGGAGACGAGGTCACCTCATGATCATCATGAAGATATGCTGCTTCAACATTCTTTTTCTTTAGTTGTGGCCCAAATCCTGCAGAAAGGACGAACTGCCGCAATATTTCAGGCCATGTAAGCAGATTCAATTGCCGTTGCCAGGTCCGAATGTCAAAACCCCAAGAATATGCCTATAAGGAATGCCCAAGTCAATAATCTTTGCTTATGAATAAGAGCAAAGCAGAAAAAGATGACTGGTCATGTACGATCAGCTCAAGAAGCAGTTTCTTTTAGTAAAAGGATCATAACTTCCAATTTTTAGTGACAGCAGCTTAAGGATGTTACTATAATTCTTATATTTCATCCTAATGAAGAAAAATGCGAAAGAAACAAGAAAAGACCAAATGATGCCACGATACTCTCTCTCTCTCTCTCTCTCTGCACAAAAAAAAAATCACGACAAATAATTGGTAGCTAATTATTAAACTTCCAGAAGTTAACACATTTTACAAAGCTCCTGCTCTGCGCACACACAAAAAAAAATCACGACAATGTCCTATATAAAACAATTAGGATTTTATTAAGTCCACTGCCAGCATTAAAACAAGTCACACTTTCACCATTAGATAGTTGACGAGTGGATAAACTAAGTTACATGACTATCTCAAGCACACGTGTCATCCATCTAATGGTGAATATTTAAAAAATTCTTTACACTAGCAGAGGCTCTAATAACAATTTTAAACAGTTATAGGAACAAACAAGAATTAGCTCACCCCTTCAACTATATGTGGATGTCCACCGCCTGGATTAGCAACACTATTTAGATTTGCTCCCACATTAGTGGAAGGTGTCCTTGCGACATCTTCAATATCTTTGATGATTATTCGTAAAAGAGAAACATGTATCTCACCCAACAACCTTGCATCCTGAATCACAAGGCAGAATACGCTTAGCACGAGAAGAAAGCAAAATGGCTCATGAGCTCCCATCTTAGAGGTATTGACTCTTTGAGGAATAATATTAATATGTAGAAAATAGAACATACATAGTCATGGAAAGCTTGGACAAACTCATCAAGCGTGAACGGCCACAGACCAAGAACATCTGCAAAAGTTATCAGGAACCTCCAAACCTAAAGTCAAGAAACAAGCCCAACATATTTTCAGGAATTGCATGGTGGTGAAATATTTAAGATTCCACAGGTTCATGCACAAACCATATTTCTGTCACTGGAAAAGCAAGGCTATATGGCCGCAGTAATTATGAGAAGTGTTGACACTTATCAATTGTTTTAAAAGTATCACATTTTTTAGGACACAAAAACTTTGTTTGAGCAAATCATCCCTTCATCACATATATGGTACAAAAGCAATATATTCAACTCCTACATTATTAGAAATATCATAGTTCATCATATGAAGAGAAAAAATTGTCCACTAACAATGTATCCTAAATAGAATTAGTATAAGCAAGAACTTTCAACAACAAACTCACAGGGACACTTAAACTCCTTGAAAGAACGCGACAAACCACAATCTACAAGAAGCTAACATGCTAATATAAGATGCCCATGAGGCCTCAGAGTCCGATGCTGATTGTGTGGGGATCAGGGCATGGCAAAACAGAATGATACTCGGGAAAACAGATCTTACATCCCAGCAACTAAAACTCCTGTGTATCAATACAGCAAGAAAATTCCAGAACGGTAATATCTTAACCCACTGATTCTAGGAAAGGTCTAGACAAATTTTGCAGTCTTAGGAAGTGATCTACCTAAGCTCTGCCCTGGCTTCTCCTCAATAACATTGTACTTTAAAAGAAATTTATGAAACTAGCCTAATCATTGAACTAGAATTTACTTTGTGCCCTCTATCTTGGAAAGGTACAACAAGCTATCTCACATCAAGCAGAACCTACTGTTGGTATCTGACATACGACATTAAATTTGAAAGACATTGTCAGTATGAATGAAGATATAATAAATAAAGCAACAATCGCAGAATATCATTGGCAAGTACCAGGTAACTTTTTGTACACCTACACGTTAAACCTCAAGATGTGAACTATTTAAAATAAGAGGGAGCAAATTAACTAGAGTAAATATCACGAGTTCTTTTGGCATTTTTTCCCAACGTAAAGGGATAAAGGAGCAAGCAAAGATAAAAGGACATGAGAAAAGCAATAAAAAATACTAAAATATGAGGAGAACCAAAGCTCAAGCTTACCATGAGAAGATTCCCAATATTCTCCTCAGAATGCAACCAAGGTTGAACTGCAAATGGCTTTTTCATTTGCACAGATTTGGGTGGAAATGCAATCATTGAATCTGGAATAATAGATAATATAAGATGCTTTTTCATATGCAGCATAACTAAAATTGTTCGTCATGAGCTCAATTCAATTAATCTATTGAGGGCTATAAACAGAACGCAACATTTTCAGCATAAACCAATCCATGGACATAACCAAAAAGTTGAAAATTAGGGGCCAAACATGTCAGTCAACCTAGGTTTGCTTCTTCAACTGATTAGAACTTCGCTACCACGTTTCAGATGTCCACGGCTTCGGCAATTGTGTTCATGTGAAGTTTTCCTATTGTTCTACCGATAGGACAATAAGTAGACTGCAATCATATATAGTAAAAATCCAGTTTAGAAGTGTACCGCCACATAGCTAGCGTGGATTTTTAAGGATCTCAAATCCTGCCAAAATTAGCTTGAGTTCTATCATCTACCAAGTCTTTTCAATAAGAAAGGTGAAAACATAAATTCGTATTGAAGACACAACAACCTGGCCATTGGCTACATGCACTCAAGTCAAGAACCCGAGGTCCCAGAAAATTCCAGCTTAAAGTCAGTCTCAAGATTATATTCATGCATCTCACCACTACTGCAATGTTAAAGAAATTCCAGAAGCTGTCACATATAGAACAATTTGATGATCTCACAAACCTTTAATATAAAGCAAGAGATCAATTTGCACTAATTGGTGAGGACAAATATATAGCTTTCAGGATAATCTGTGGCCACAATCACAAAGAACCTCATGTCCAACCAGAGATTCCACAACCTACCTCTAAATAACTCAAGATTTTGCAAAGTTTCAAAATCGAGAGACATAATTGAAGGTAACCCTTTGCTCGAGGCTGCAAACTCCATTAGCTCCAATTGTTCATCCTCAATGAGTTCCACTGATTCTTTTGCCATTCTGCGAGCAATGGCTCTCTCACTAGCAGCTTTAAGTCTGGCAGCTTCCTTTTCTCTGCGAAGTTGCTCTTTTCTCCTCATTTTCTCAGCCTACATACGCACCAGTAATTGAAATAACTTAAATGTTAATTGAGAGAAAAAGAAAAACCATGGTTCCTCAAGCTTACTCTTCTAGATTCTTTCTGCATGAACTTCTCCCTCCTCTCCAATTCACGCCTTTGCTCACGCTGGCACCTCTCTACCTCTCGCTGCTTCTCTCGCAGCAATCTTTCTTCTTCCTTTCTCCTTTCACGGTCAAGCCTCTCCATTTCTTTTCTTACTTGCTCCTCTCTCTAAGTACAGACATGAAATAATATTAATTGACAACAAATGAGCTTAGACATGCAATAATACCAATTGACAACATATAAACTTCACTGGAAAACAGCACACCCTGTACCTTGCGTCTCAAAATATCTTGCTTTTTTAGTTCTTTTCTAATCCTTTTCTCATGAGCTTCAACTTCCCGTTGTATTCTAGCCTCTTCACCCTGTAAAGGTAATATATCAGAGACAGGACTTACTGAAACATTCTTCAAGATGATAATTTACAGACAAAACATCTACCTATACACAAAAATACTACAGAATTCAAGAATTACCTTCCTCTTCCTCTCAGCTCGCAAAAGTTCCTCATTGTGAATGACCCGTCTGTCTGATGATACAAGCGGATTGTCAAGTGCTGAAACGGAGTGAGCACCGAGACTCTTTTCAATCTCCAAGTTTGTAGAAGAGGTTTTTGATGGATCTGAAATATACTCTCCTGGAGTTGATGCCAAGAGATGACCCTGCTTGCCTGGTGGCGTTAAGAGACTCAAAATAGGCATCCGACTTTGAAGACCATATCCAGAGGGCATGGGCTCATTCACATGCAGGAATGAAGGTCCAGCTGAAATCTTTGGGTTCATACTATCTGAACCATAGTGGTATGGTGGAACAACTCTTTCATATGTCTCAGCTCTAACAGTTGGTTTCTCTGGAAGAAACTGGTATTCATGGACTGGACGCACAACACCCTAAGAATAACACATATGGCAGATCACATCAGTTCCTCGAATCTTTTCCTACGGCCCCACCCCTTTTTGCTATATGTGTGTGTGGGGTGGGGTGTTCCTTTCCTATTTCATTAGTAGGGAGTGGGGGTGGCTCCTTGTCAGCTAACCAGTCCAAATAAACTATGCTAAAATATCAAGCTTCGCTAGGAGATATTCAAATCATCTGAGGAGCCCAGTCATTAGAACCAAAAACCAATTCAGCTATGGTTTAAAGATTATCCTATATCATTTAGTGGATTTTTCATCATTATGCTCTAAATACAGTTTTTTTTTTTTCATAAATGATCTAAAACTAGTATGCTTTTCCACTCCCTGTACGCTTATCTATCAAATGTCCTGAATATACATAGTTGCTTCATTCTACATACAGACATCTACTGACCTTAATTGATTTAGTATCAGAGCGCTCATATTTGGCCTCAAAAGATCTTCCAGCTTGTTTATGTTGCCCCATTACTGCTCCTCCTGTAACATATATAGCACAATGGAATTCATTTGTGGCAGAGAGAACGGGAAATTACAGAGCAGCTACACCGGTCACTACAAAACCTTCCGCAAGAAATTTGATTAAAATGGATAAGACAAGACATACACCAAATTATTACTTTCAAAGAGCTCTCTTTTAAAGGTTATAAAATGGATCAGACAAGACATACACCAGATTATTACTTTCAAAGAGCTTTCTTTTAAAGGACTCAACAACCAGACATTCCTCATCTCCAAAGTGAAAAGAAAAAAACACCAGAAACATTAAGCAGTAACTTATGAGTGACCTCCTTCAGCCACCTGAAAGCTAATATCTTGTTATCACATCGAGTACTAACAGGCTAACGGCAACATAAAAGTAAACTCCAGAAAGTCCTTTCTTGTCTCTCAAAAACAGTAACATACTACAGAGTCTACCATATTCAGATAGAGCAACTCTTAAAACCTCTTATTGCAGTAACATGATGTATTGAATATAAAACGGCAAGTTATATTCTATGTGAGAAGCAGAAACTCTTCATAAGTTACTGATCTAACTTCAAGAAACAACAGATCAGAAGACAAGGTTCTCTTCATTTCCTGTATTCTCCTGTAATTTAGCATTAGTTTTGAATTGTTGGTGGAAAAAACTTTAAAAAGGAGATGTATAAAGTTGCACTTGAAGGAGTATGTTTGGAATGGGCATAACATTTTTACAAAAGACTTTCTCGGAAGAAGAAAATGCATATAATGAAGAACTTTCCTTTGATTGTTTGAATGAGACTAAAAATCAATAGTTCATATTTCTGCATTTATCTCCTCAAATAAAGACAAAAAAGTGCATATTACTGACAGCAGTTTTTTTATGTTTACAGGACGTAGCCTTTTTACACAACTACTGTCACAAATGGTGACCAGTAAACCACTGAGACAATCAGGTTCATTCTATCCTGTTCTTAGAAACATCTCCAAGGCCAAAGACGTCAGTAAAAAATCTTTGCCTTTGGACTCCAAGTTAAACCTCTAAACTCTAAAGGTCTCACTCCAAATCAATAGCCGTATGAATCTTAGCAGTCAATTATACACTGCACGACCAAGATAAACTTCGAGCAGCTTCTTCCAATTTTCCTCCAAACAACAAAGGAGGAAAAAAATCCGCAGATGGCGACACCTACCATTTACCTTCAACAGTTCTGTCCCCTCTTGTCAAGGTCCTGGCTGGAGGCCTTGGTCCAAGGACTGTCCTATGCACAATAATTTCCTCGTCTGTATCTTCCTTACATCTTCACGGTTTCCAAATTGTATCTCACAATGCCATAAGTTCCACATGACGAATTGGGTTGACAAGTTGTTTTCAATTAAGTTAGCAGGTTACATAAATTCTTTTGCATGAATTGGCCCCCAGGGATAGGTAGTACTCTGACCCATTTATTTCAAGTCCTAATCAAACCATCTATGAAATACCATACATTAACTCGTTCAAAAACAGATGAAGTTCTCTGCTCACTGGAGCACTCCAGTTTGCTATTTCCCATGCCCAAAACACCAATCATTACTTCATTCCTGCTCTCCCAAGTACATTTGCAAAACATTAGAATCTAATCACCCCAACAGACAGCTTTAGTCAAGCTCCATGTGATATTCAAGTACTAAAAAGTAAAGGCCTTGCAAATGTCTGATGTAAGAGCTAATTAACGCATCGACAAGACATAACTACCAATCACCAAATGAAATTGCCATTCCCTGATTTAGAACAACAATAGCAACATCCAAATTAGCATGCTCGTGAAGCAGAGAACTCAACTCACCAATAGGCGTGCCAAATGCACCTGGTGGCAGAGGATCAAACTCCATCCCAAGAATCGGCCCATCCTCCCTCAAAGGCTCGCCCAACTGTGCTTCCACAAATGCAATTGCATGATGCTCAGCCGATGATGGTTCTGGCTCATAATGCCGCTTCATCACTGGATAATCACCGGTGATTCGTGCAACAGCCGTCCCGACTCGTGGGGTGGCTCGCCATGGATCCACGGCCGGCGCGAGCGAACTTGATCCAGCAACAACCCCATAGGGAAGCTCATTTGCCACGTCCCCACCGACCAACATTGGCTCGGCAGCAGCAGCTGGGGAGTCCTTACACTGCCGTTTGGAGGGTCCCTTCCTATCCTTCAAACGCCGGTGACAGAACCACATTTGCAATTGCCTATCAGAAAGCCCCAATTGCCCCGAGAGCTCAGTTCTTATAGCCTCAGACGGATATGGCTCCACTGAATCAACGCCAATTTCACAGTGAAAATCGACATAACGCGCGAACAAACAGTTGGCACGAATCAGAACAGGCAACATAGAAGTAAAAATAAACTAGTTAGCATTCATACCAGCGTAAGTTTTCTCCAGAATCTCCAACTGAGAAGCAGTCTTCATCTTGCGCTTAGACTTGCCCTCTCCTTCAACTGGCTTCTTCTTCTCGGCATCACCACCACCTCCACCTCCACCGGCGGCGGCTCCGCCGCTACTGCTAGCACCGGCAGCAGCTACAGCCATCTCCTCCTCCTCCATTGCTCGGAGCTCCAAAAGAAGGAAGAGAAACCCGGATCGGAACAGGGTAGAGGAGGACTAGAAACCAAATTCCATTGCCGACCCTGAATCGAACACAGGGAAGAACGCAAACCCTAGAAATCGGGAAGTTCTATTCTCCCTCTCTCTCGAAGAAAAACTCCCCCTCTCGCTCTTGAACAAAAAAAAAACGACTTTTTTGTTGGTTTGACGAAAAAGCGAGGAATATAAATTCACCCAAAAGACTTTCCTTCTCTCTCTCTCTCTCTCTCTCTCTCTCTCTCTCTCCACCAAAAAAGAAAAATTAAAAATTCAGAAATACTGGCTTAACTTGTTCTCGAGTCTTTTCTTTCTGTCTCTCTCTCTGTCGATTGCGATGTGAGGTCAGATTTGTGGAATATTAGCACCGACGACGATAATAATAATAACCCAAGAACCGGAGCGGTAAAAGCACCAAAACCATCGCCATTATTACGAGGAGGTGGCGATGGTGATGATGAAAGCGGCGAAGAAGGAGAAGAGGAGCAGCAGCAGCAGCAGCGACTGCCGACGACAGCAGCCGCGGCTTCTTTAATCGCTCGCATGTTTTCTTGCCGCAGTTGACATGAAATTAAATTCATGGGCAATAATAATGATAATCCCATGGAAAAAGGCAGAGAGAGATAATGGGGTTTTGGATTTGGATTTGGATTTGGATTTGGATTTGTTTCTCGAAAAGAGAGAAAAAAACAAAAATCGAATTTATTTTTTGGGTTTTTTTTTTCTCGAAAATCGAGTCGGGTATTTTGATCAGTGAAGTTGAAGCGAAGGGATTGGATTTGATTCGCGAGTAGCTTTTCTCCTTCGTTGGGGGGCTCATCTTGCTTTCTCTCTCTAGACTCCCTCTCTCTCTCCTCTCTGTTGTGCGTGATATGGTGTGCTTGTTTATGGGTTTTTCTTTTTTTTCTTTTGGTGCTTTTTCAGGGGCTATTCAGGGTGGGGGGAAGATCTCTCTCGACCGCTTGTTTTTGGTTCGATGAGTGGTTTTTTTGTCTGAAAGCGGCGACGAATGAGGACGGGAGCGTGCGTCTCACGCTCGGGGGCACGCGAGTGAGATTTGCATCCCGCATTGGCTTGCCTCGTTTTTCCTACAAGTAAGGATGCATTTGATAACCATCCAAAATTTTTAATTCTACTCTAGATGTAATTTTAGAGCAAAAATACGTTTGGTAAAAAATTTCTTCCGAAGTAATTTTTTACTTTTGAAAGAGAATTGTGTTTGATAAAAGAAGCTATTCTTTAAGACCATAAGCGATTCTTTCCTATTTTCACTTCTTTTACTTCTCATTTTCTTTTTCAAGCTCGTCACCGCCTCCTCATGGCCATAAGAGAATTGTGTCAGCCACCAGTCACCATCGCCTCCTCATGGCCACCGCCGGTCACCCACCATCGATTGCCCGCCGCCATTTAGTAACTTGGTATAAGTAGAAGTAGAATGAGAACACGTTTAATAATACTTCAAAAATTTATTTCTCATTTTATTCTAGAATCACTTTTGGTCAGAATCAATTCTAGCCAGAAGTTGAATTATGGAAGAGAATTGTTAACAAACGCACCCTAATTTGGGGAAGGGACAAAGCCATAAAAAATCTCAAACTTTATCTTATGTGACACATTTACTCAAAAAAAAATTTGTGACACCAAAAATCTCAAATTTATATCCATGTGACATATTAACTTCAAACTTTTTTCCGTGACACAAAAAATCCAAATTTATACTTATGTGACACATTTACCCCATCTAAAATAAAAAGACACATTTACCCCTAAATTTTTTTATTTTTACTTTTTTATTAAATAGAATATTCATAAATATTTTTTTAAAAAAAATAGGGGCAAGGGCGGCAGCCCTTGCCGCCACCACCCTTGTCATTGGAGAGGGCCGACAAGGGTCATCGAGGCCTCGGCGAGAGTTGCAACGACGGCGACGAGGGCCTATGGCCCTTGCCCCTGATTTTCCTCCTTTTTTCTTTTTTTAAACATTTTTAGATATTCCGTTTAATTTTTTTTTAAAAAGGTAAAAGACGAAAATGCCATTGGATCATATAATTTTTTAGGGTAAATGTGTCACATGAATAGAAGTTTAGGATTTTTTGTGTTATAGAAAGAAATTTGGGGTAAATTTGTCACACTATATAAATTTTGGGTAAATGTGTCACACGAGTACGAGTTTGAAATTTTTAGCGTCGCAAAAAAAAATCTGAATAAATGTATCAGAAAGGGCAGAGTTTGAGGTTTTTAATGACATTTATCCTTTGGGAAATATCAATATATCACACAAGTTAACAATAATATTGGATATTGTCAGATCAGGACTTTTCTCCCACATGGCATTTTCGGTGTCACGTCGGAAATAAGGACAATGTCATAATATTAATTTGCACAATTAGAAAGAAATTTAGAAACCTGATTAGTTTTTAGAGCTTAAAATGTCATTTTTTCAATTAAGGGCATAAAGTGTCATTATTTTCTTAAATAATGGCTTAAAATGGATTTTATTTCAAATAATGGCTTAAAATGCCATCATTCTTTCAAAGAAGGGCATGATCAAAGGTTTTTTTGTCAATTCATTTTTTTGTCATTTTTTTCCCTTTTTTTTGGTTCTTTTTTCCAATTTCTTTTGTTTTCTTTATTCTGGCCAACGAGGGCCATGACCCTTGCCTATTGCCGGCAAGGATCCCTCACCCAAGCGAGGCCGCCATCGCCGGTCAAAACAAAGACAAAAAAAGAAATTGGAAGAAAGAACGGAAAAAAGGAAAAAAAATGAAATGACAAAAAAAGACCCTTGGTCAGGCCTTTCTTTAAAATAATGAGGGTACTTCAAGTTTTTATTTAAAATAATGTCCACTTCATATTCTTATTTAAGAAAGTACGGGCACTTCATATTTTTAATTAAAATTTTCCCAAAACAAAAACACTTTTAACTGGATTGAAATAATGCTATAAATTTCCACTTTCCTCTGTCAACTTACAAGCTTCTTCCGATCGAAGTCGTCGAAGTTTTTTTTTTATACTTTATTTGATCAAATTCATGAGTTCACGTACATTTTCAAAGATGCGGCCGTCGAATTATGTTAGCGTATGACATGGAAAAAAGTGTGTAAGTCCAATACGATGTCAGTCAAGACAAAGGACATCGCGGTGTGAATTGAATTCATAAAAAGACGATGAAAAGTATCCTAATATTAAGGATGGATTTGATTCAGCATTTGAAAGGAGTATTTGGGTTGAAAACTCTTTCTAAATACTGAACCAAACCCACCCTAAACCCTAAGATCTTTATTCTCGTTTTTTAATCTGATTAGTTCACTCGAGTTATCGCGATTGAGACCTAAGTTCGTAATGAGAGAAACTAATTCGCTCCTGCTAAGGCCACGATTAACAAATATTTGATGTGATGATTCGATTGGGTCATGGACTTGCTAGTATCGAGTTCAAACGCACCAAATCTGTACACCATAAAGGAGGAAAGCCTTGGACACAGTCCTTTTGATGTTTTTCTTTAGTGGTATGAAAAGGGGCCAAAGCCGAATACAAAAATTCAACGTCGTAAATCTACTATCTCTAATATATCACTCGATAAAACACGAAGTAAACTTTCTAGAGGCAATGAAAAAAGTATAATATTCAAGCGTTTATCGATTTCAAAAGTTACGTTACACTTTGAACTCAAAAGTTTTCTGATATCTTTAAGCAAAGAGAGTCAGCATTATCAATCATATATAGGAGTGAGCATGGTTTGGGTGGGCTGGTCCTAGATGTGGAACTTGTTCCTGACCCTGTTATAATCGGTTTCCATTTTTTGGGATCAAGAACCTACCTTGTTTATTCTTGAACTTGTTTTGGAACCGACCATGTTTTCTTGGTTCGAGAGTAGAGTAAACAAGGTCTATCCTATTTGTCTTTTGTTCCTTTAAAGAATCGCAACCGAACTTGTGATATGAACATACGTTAATGAAATGAAAATCACATAAAGATTTATAGTCATTATTTAATTCTTTTGCTCGTGCTTTTGAGCTTCACGGTCAACACATAATCAAAATGTGGCACTACATTCCAAGTTCCAAATAGGTAGCAAACAAAAAAGAATTCCCAAAGGCACATTGGCATTATTTTCAATAGCAACGAAACAAGCAAAGCCCGCTTCCACAATCCATTTCACTCGCATGCCTATGCCCAAAGACCTGAAATTCATACATAAAAAAAAATCAACGAGAAACCATGCTCTAGAGACAAATGCAAAAGTGTCGATTAATGAAGTCAATATACTCACCACAAAACCGTAGTTTCCACAAAAGGAAGTCTATTTGCCAATGATAATGTCCTCGGTAAGACTATCCAAATCTAAATTCAAAGAAGAGATTAAATAAAGTATTCACTTAATATAGATATGCGAATTGAATCTGTTAGATTCTGCAGTAATTTAAGGATGTACTCTTTATAGTAAGACAGACTTCACAAAGTCTTTGGTAGACATTTGACAAAGCTATAATGTGCAAAAGACTTGTAATAGAACAGAAATTTAACTACTTTCCTCCAATGTCCAACATTAAAATTGAGCATAACGAGCAGTGTGCTGAAGCTGCCATTAGAAGTTTTTGTAAGCCACGAAAATGCGACACGCCCATGATCACCATAGCCAGAAATAGAAACATAATCACGAAGAAGGAAGCGATTTTCGCACCTGGTTTGGAATCCATCAATCTTGACATGGAAATGGCGACAATTCTGCAACACGATCTCGAATTGAAGTGCTTCCCCTCTATTCCCCTCGTTGGAACACTGGCCTGATGAGTATTGCCTCTCACGAACGTGCGTTCTTCCTTATGTAAGTGAAATTGTGCATTAGAGGATTAAAGGAAGGATTCAAACGTTATTTATAGAGTTTTTAGGTGCGGACCCTCTCATCATGGGTTGGGTCCAACTTGGCCCACACTAGCCAGCCTCATATTAAACTTATTAAGAATTCTTATATCTTAATTTATTAGACCAATCCCATCAAACGGTATATGTTCATTTTGATTAATGTAAGCCCACATTAGAAATAATTTTTACAGTTTTTGGATGCATGGATAAAGACTCATTAATTTCTAGTAGATCAGCGTCAAACATGAAACTTGTGAACTCAAAACGGGGGATAAGAAGACAAATTGCATGAGATAGAAGCTTCCAAAGGATTTTGAAACCAAAGTCTAAATGACAGCATTAATGTAATTGGCTGCCATTGCTCACCCAGTGTAGTGGTCCCTGGGCAAACAAATGTCCTTAAGGGCACCAAACTGCCCAACTGGCCTGCGAAGATCTTCTGGCCTGCAACACAAAGTCAAAGGTTTTAGGTATGCAACATGCCCACAAGAAACCAATAGAATTTGCTTCCAAAGAAAAGAGAAGAAAAAAAATGCAGGATATTTTGAGGTAAAAACATGTAAAGATTCAAGAAGCCCATAAGGAAAAATAAAAGCGCAAAGCTGAAATGAAAATTTTGCTCACATGAAAAAATTCAACTAGATAGGGTTAAGAAATAAGTCAAAAGAAGTCATGCATTGGCTTGTTTTTTCATAACAATCACAAGGCCAAATTATCATTCTTTCCTTAAATCTATCCTTGCCTTGCATGCAACTACACCAAATGAACCCAGCGTGAAGACCTCGCTGGACAGAGCAGCAGATGTTAAAACAGGATTGCAAATTAGCATAAAAAACCCAATTGACTAGACCGAGTAGCAAGATGAAACACCAAGCAGTAATCGCAGTTCACACATCAAATCACCCGACCAAATTCATGCAGCAATAATCGCAATTCAAGAAAAAATCAGATACTATTACTACATCACAAGGTCTAGAGCCTAGCGCTAAAAATGCTTTCCTCGAATGAACGGAACCCAGGTGGTATCAGGAACTTCGTAGCAAAGAAACCACCACCACGTGCTCTGAGACAATGCCTATTGCCGCTGCAAGACGAAGAACCATGTGATGAGAAGAAGATGAAGAAGAAGAGGAGGCGATCAATAGAGAGAGAGGGGACTGAGAAAAAGAGGGTTTTCTACTTCGCCGAAGCAGAAGGAAATAGGGTTTACCAAAATAGAGGAAGGTCACGTGAACTTCGAAGAGAGAGAGGCAAACCAATTCGTGACGATGGTGGCGAGGGTTCGTGATGGCCTTGGCTTGAGAAATAGAAAGGGAGAGGACTGAGTGCTCACGAGTGACGAGGCGTTGTAGAGGAGCCTCGGGTAGCCAATCGTAGTGATTGGTGACAGTGGCGTTGCGGCAAAGGCGGCGAGGAGACGCTGGCGAGGAGGTGTGTGAATAGAGAGAGGGGACTAAGTGTCGAGTGAGACTGAGGTAGAGAGAGAGGGGACACCAAGCGAGATAGGCTTTCCAACTTTTTCTTAACAGTGCTTAAAACCGGTTCTATAAACCAGTTCGAGTGGCCTTCACTGAGAATCGGACCGGTTTCCGAAATTTGGAACCTATTCCTAGACCAGTTCATATGGGAATTGATTCCCAGACTGATTTTCCAGGTGGACGGATTTGGGAATCGGGTGAACTCAGTTCGGTTGCACACCCCATATATGTAGAGAGAGACGAGTTCTAGACATTCAAGGCCTGCATGATTTCCATTCTTGCTAGAATTTTTTATTCTGGTAAGAATTCATTTTTTCGAGAATCAATTCTGGTAAAGAATGAGAATTTATATTTACCAGACGCACCATTATTCTCATTCTACTTTTCGCAAGTTTACCAAATGGCGCACGGTTCGACGGCCGCGTCCGGCGCAGCGGTCGGCGTCCGGCGAGGGTCACCGGCCCTCTCCAGCAGCGGCAAGGGCCTATTGCCCATGCCCCCGACCCCACCTTTTTTTTCTTGTTTTTTTTAATATTTTTTTAATGTTTTAAATATTTTTTTAATAAAAAAGTAAAAGAATTACTTCTTGCAAGAATTGATTCTGGTATAGAGAATCAATTCTTTACCAAACACAAATCTCATTCAGAAGTAGAAAACTGTTCTATAAGTCATTCTTTACCAAACGTATTTCTCTTCCAAAATCACTTCTGGTAGAAAATTAAAAATTCTGGCAGTTTATCAAACGCACTTTCAATTAGTGAGTGACCTTATCTTAATATTTGTAGAGGAATGGCAGGCCAAGCTAACGGGCCTTTGGTTTTGGGCCATAATGCGGTAAAAGAGCGAACTTTTAGGACGTGCATGGTAATACTTTTAGAGTAGAATTTTTGCTCTAGAAACACTTCTAAAGCAGAAATTCGTTTGTTAATGCAATTTCACTTTTTTATTTGTGGAGTACTTTTTCACTTCTGGAGTAGAAATGCATTTAATAAAACAACTTCTTTTTTCTATTCCAGAAGCGTTTTTTCCCTCTAGAAATTCTTTTTGCCTAAAAAAAGAAGTAACTTTTTCTTACTTCTCTACTTTTGGAGCACATTTTTTTTTTCCAATTAAGTCATAAACTTTTGGCATTTGTGTCAATTAAGTCCAATGTCGACCGGCCAAAATAATAATTTTTTTAATTTTTTCTTTCTTGCTTAGAAGTGTAGTCGGCACGGGTAGCCAAGGCAGCCTCGCTCACAGCTAGCAATGCCATGGCCGACAAGTCGCAAGTGAGGCCATGGCGAGGCTCATGATGAGGCGCGATAGGTCGCG
>BCNH02000011.1:5561353-5583176 GCA_001662345.2 Metrosideros polymorpha var. glaberrima
ACGTTTGGTAATACTTCCGCTCCAAAAATCAACTTCTGGCCAGAAGTAGATATTTGGAGCAAAAATGTGTTTGGTAACCAACCAAAAATTTCTACTTCTGGAAGAGAAAAGCGTTTGTTTGGCACGTTCATTCTACTTCTGCTTCTAGAAGAGAAATGCATATGACAACATTCTATCTCGCCGTTGCTCAGTTAGGCGAGGCTCGCCGTCACTCGGCTCAGGCCTCGCAGGTGAGGGGAACGTGAGAAATGCTTTTGGGGAAAATCACTTCTAGAGTAAAAATTTCTATTTCTTTTGTCAAACACATTTTTGCTTTAGCAATAGAAAAATGCTCTAGAAGTAGAAATTTTTACTTCTTTTATCAAACGCATTTCTGCTCTAGAAATGCTTCTGGAGCATAAATAAAATTTCTGACAAGTTACCATGCATCCCCTTAATTTCTAGAGCAGAAGTGTTGACATGCATGCCCTTAGTTTATATCAACTGAGGAAACGAGTTTTTATTCCACACACTGCTAATTCGAGGTATCATCCATCTCTATTTGATCATGTAACTTGAATTATTATTATTATAAGATTGTAGTATGTATACTAAATTAAATCACAGCTATGTGTGTAATGGTAAATTATAATTCCACTTCACAAGGTCGAACCAATCTTTAACAAAGAGCAAAAAGGACATTTCCTAACTTGCAAAGAATTCAATTCTTAAACTGCATATGAGGAGTTCCTCCATTCTGTTGATCTGCATGAGCAAAATCACGAAAACCTGAAAATCCACAAAACCATAGAATATAAGATCAATGTCGAGAGAGAGGGAATCCGATGCCATGCCGCTTGGTCGGTAACGCAAGGAAGACCAAGCTACTCGCCACCCCTACCCCAATCGGCACCGCCACGAGCAGCTGCCGGGCCTCCTCCGACGGCAAGGGATAGAAGCACCTGACCACGTTGGGGTCGAACAGCGCGATTGCCGCGAAGACCAGCATCGACATGACTCCGTGCAACAAGTCGAGGAGCCTTATCCTGTACCTTGCCGCGTCCTCGGGCGAGAGCCGCATTGACCCGTCGAGGAGCCACAGGCCCTTGAGCGTCGCGATCCCGTGCCGGACCTTGCCACACTCGTCCCGAACGGTGTCAGTGAAGCAGAGGAAGAAGCAGGAGGCGGCGCAGAGGGCGAGGAGGGCTAGGGTTAGGGTTTGGTTCAAGGAGGTGGGGCATTTGCCTTGGTGGGTCAAGACCGGGGACACGACTTGGAATGTGAGGACTGTCCCCGTGGGAAGGAGGTTCGCCAAGTGCGCGGTTAGCTTGAAGGTCTTCCGCACCGCCTTCTGCGCCGGCGTCTTAGGTTGCTTTCCTGGTTCTTGATCTTGCGGCGGATCGTTTATTCGAAGTAGGGGTCGAGCCTGTTCTTGCGCTGGAGTCTCCATGTTCAAGAATATCTCAATTACTAATGGAACTCTCTCTTCCACCACGAGCCACAATATCAAGAGCTTCGAACTTTAAGGATTTTGCTGACTCCAATGGAGGAAACTCTGTTGTTTTTCGCCGTTACTTGTCAAAGGATTTCTTGGTGGGGTGGCATCGAATTTGTGGGGAAACAAAGCCCAAGAAGTTCGATCGAAACAGAATTCTCACCTTGAGCAAAAGCAACGAGAAACTGTTTGTTTTATGACGTTCAATGTGGGCTAATCAAGCGTAACGAATGAAGTTGCATCTCTTCTCCCCTATGTGTAGAAGGTGTCCGGTTTTTAAGGAGCGATTAGGCGAGTTCAACAGGCAGGTTGAACTGCTGTTTTTCCTTAGCCTTTAATAAGGCACTGTAAGTTGTCTTCCGTTTCTTTCTGTTGGCAAAACTTTTTGCCGTTTCTACCTTCGTTATTACCAGTACGACGTAACAGATCAGTTCCTATTGCACCCATCGTGAAGATGCAGCAACGAACGAGCACTGAATACAACCTTCTTGTCTCCTTCCTTTAGCATTTTTCTTTCGCGTCTGCTGCGAGTCTTGCCTGATCGTTTTATTGACAAAAAAGCTCGTTGGTAGAGAAGAAGCTGATGAGACCGGAACCGATTCCTGGCGAGAGAAGAGCATGGAAACCGATGGACGCCTGAAAGATGAGCCGAGAAAACAGAATTGAGGTGGAGAGATTCTGACCTTTTCGATTCTCCTGAACCGTTCCCTCTTGGACGACACCATGTATCATGGACGTTCCAACATATAATCGTTCTCCTGGTTGTACCACAGATGCTTTTTTCAAGCCCGGTCGATGAGGGGTTTCGCCAGAGAAACCATCTGAATTGCAGGTGTTTCGGACCTCATGAGCCTGTAACCAGCTCATCTTCTAGGCCCATCGACTTTACAGCTTACCGACCATTAGCTTGAGCCTAGCGTGTGTTCAAATGCCCTCACAATTTTTTCTTTAGTAAGAAAACACTTTGACCGATAACCCGGATCGCGATGGTTTAATGGATAACCAGTGTCTGAATATAACAACGTCCGGAACAAAATCTATTGTGCGTACTACGTTTGGTGTGACTTTTTGTTGACACCTAAATTTTGGCTATCCCATTTCACCATATATTGCATGAGAAAATTAGGGATCGACCCCGACCTTCAAACAAAAAATATCACAATTTGCATTTGTATTTGCATGTCGGTAGACTTGTCAAAGGGGTGAATTGGGTTAGGTTTGGGTCGGGTCATAAATGGTCCAACCCAAATTGACCAACTAACCCGTTTATGATCCATTCATTCCTAATGCAAATTTCTTGACCCATACTCGATCTGACTCATATTGCTAAAATACTTCCATATTTAACCAAATTTTATGATTTTTATGTTAAAAATTATATTACTAAAACACTTCCGTGCAATACAAATTTAGTGGGCAAATTTTTACAATTTTTTTTATTCTTTTCTTTCCTCTTTCTTCTTCTTCGGTCAGTCGCCAGCCACAGGCAAGCGCATCCCTCACCTACAGCCGGTCGCCGGCCATCGCCGTGGCCGACCATCGGCCGAGGAAGAAGAAAATATAAAAAGAAAGAAAAGAAAAGGAAAAATAAGATAAAAAAATCATGTTGATTGTTGGTTGGGTCTTTTGAATGGGTTATGGAGGATAGAAGACTCTTTAAATGGATTTATAATGGACCAATTTATAACTCACTTAATTTGGCATCTCTATTTTGGTGACCTATTAAGCTGGCCTGCTAAATTTGTTATGACCAATTTGTAACCCATTTAAATGCTTGTGGGAACCACTAGGGGTTTGCCTCAATGGCCACTTTTCTCACTTGGGAAGGAAGATGTGGGGAGTTCAAATCCCCACCTTCGGGGATTGGGGTGGGGACGCTTGAGAATGGAGCAGGTTTTCATTATTTGTGCACACACGGTGACTTGTATAATAGAACTAGGATAAAGTAGAACCAGACCCAAAAAAAAAAAAAAAATGCTTGTGGGTTATTAAATGGGTTTGGACCTATTTTGACTGGTCTACATGTTGGGTACATTTAACAGTAATAAGCCCACATAAGTTGCATTTTAGTTGGTTGCTGGATGGGTTTAAGCAGGGAGGCCGTAAGCTTAATTAAATAAGTACATGAGCATAAAATTGGGGCAAGCCCATTGACGACCCCTAGTGACCGAAATCCCCATGTGAAGAGAGTGGGGTGTTCTAAATTGGGAAAGACTGCGTTCTTTGATTAAATTTGGAGGCAATAAGCCTATATACCTCATAAATTTCGGCCACCTGAGGAAAAAGAGAATAAGACAACACTTTAACTGATAATCCGGGTTATCGGTTGAAGTGTTTTCTCACTTAGGAAAAATTTGTGGGTGATCCATTTTCCAAGTGGCCACTCGGATTTGCATTCGTGCATGTTTCCTAATTTGGAATTTCATAACATTAGGAATCACGCAATGGCTTAGGAAACCATAAATCTTATGTAGTGCATGACTAGGATTTGAAATATATTATTTCCTAGTTAATTTAAGTCATTGTGTAAATTTAGACAGTTTCCTATTTCCATCTCATAAAGAAATTCCCAAAAATATTGCATCCATATTTCATGTATATCGCATTTATTTGTAAAATTAATTCATGATTAGTTCTATAATGTTCCTGTCGCAAGTTGCGCATCATTTAATAAGTCACATGTCTTTGGGAATAGATTTTGTTAAAAGTTCATGCATGTCATTTAGTAATTCAGTTTATGCATATACTTGGTCTAGTCTATATAGAATTTTAGGGATTAATTTGTAGGTTTGCTATATTAATTAAATAAGAGAACACAAAAAAGAAAAACTAGTTTAGGTTGCACGCAAGTTACTCTTGCTTCATAATCATAATTCGTGCATGATATTATTGCTTGTTTGCCTCTTAAGTCTAAGATTGCATAAGCATCGTTGTGATGGGAATAATTAGGCGTTGCTTTTGCTCGCTTTTGAGGTTCTTTGCATTTTCGCAATTTATTTATCGCTTTTGATTATTAAATGTTACATTTATTGTCGACGAACCCTCGTGATCATTTTTCACATATTAGTGGCATGGGATAAAACCAACCAACACTGCCAACAAAACATTTTCAAAATAAAGAGAAAAGTACCAAGAGAGCGTTAGATTAATCAAGCGTAATCAAATTCGTGAATTTCTGGTTCATAAAAGTAAAATGTACTCCCACATTTTATTTGGATGTCTAATTGATCTGTAACCAATTAGTGACGGCTCCAAAATAAATCAAATTGCATGTTTAAATGATTTATTTAAAACCCCAAGTTGCGATTGGCATCAGTTTAGGAGAATCCGCACTAGACAATGGTACCATCTTTTTTATGAGTAAGTGTTCGTGTCCAGCCCGAATGACAAAATTTTTATTTCAGAAATCAATTTCTAAATAGAAAAACGTGCTTGATAACGATATAAATTTCTATTTTCGGAATATAAATTCTTTTGATAACAGCATAAAATTTATATTTCCTTGACGGCACCGGCGATGGAAAAGCGGCCTGGCAGACAGCGGTGGAGGAGGACTGGCAATGGCGGAGGTGGCAGAGGGGAGGGAAGAGGCGGGAAGCTAGGAAAAAGAAGAGAGTGAGTTATGAAGAGAGAGATAAGAGTTTTGAACTTCTGATTTATGTTTCAAAAATAAAAAAGTAAAAAAAATTTAGCTTCTGATTTTTGTTCCAAACGTAGGATCAAAAATTTGTTTTAGAAATAGAAAAATGAAATTGTATTACTAAATGAATTTATGTTCCACCCTATTCTAAACCTATTTCTGATACTGAAATTCTGTTCCAAAATTTTTATCATGGGAAGCCTCCATTAACTTCCTTTGATGGTTCATATGGAAGAAAGTCGCAACACTCTTCCGCAGCTATTACAGTTAAGAAATGGGTTACTTTGACTTTTCGAGACGTGGGGTAAGAATCCCATACCCGTAATACCCTCGCAGCTAAAGAATTATCAGAGCATTTTCCACAAAACTGCTTCCAGTAGTTTTTTTTTTTTTTTTGGTCGATGCTTCCAGTAGTTTTAAGGTGCTGTATTTTTTAGATTGTTTTTTTGGGACGAAAACACCTATACAAAAAAGATTAATATTTTAACTTTACAATAATAAAAACATAATGCTAACGATACTAATGATAATCGTAATTCTATTATTACTATTTATCTATTTCAAATTTTCGTTCATGTTTTTCCCTAGAAGGAGAGTTATAGCAGATTTTCTAGAAAGTTGAAATAGAAAACTAATAACATTAACATGTTAATTTTATAATATCAATAATACAAATATACAAACAAGATAAAAATAACAATGCTATCAGTATTATTATACAGTGAAAATGGTTTATTGCAAAAATTATAATAATACACATATAAACGTCAGTAAATTGCTCAACAATTTATAGGCCTTTTCCGTCATTTTGATAACGATATCAATCTCGCAACATCTTTTGCCAAATGCATTAGTAATTCGTAGACACAACACGACACCTGAACACGGGTGTTTGGACACAACACGGCACGGCACAATCATAGCTCAATCACGACACAGTTTACAACGGTACCAAACATACCCATAATCTTATCTAAGTCCATCTCCTATGCGAGTGACTCATTATCCTAAAGATAAACTTGGAGAAGACCAATAGAGAAGCAAATTGCACATTCGTGGAGGTGCTAGTCAAACAGTCTTTCGTTGACTTTTAGAATTGTGGCGAGTGACCCCCTTACTTTTTAATATTTGAAATTTCCCCCTCGACTTTAAATGCACCCTCTAACTTTGATTTCCACCAAAATTTTCTCACATAATATGCCATTTACATATGTTTTAGTAAAAAAAAAAGGACGGTGGACGGTTCAAAAATATATTTCAAGACTATATATGGACGTGCATTTGATGTTAACTCCGATTAAAATCTCACGGAAACTTTAGTCACAGGCGATGATATTTCTCGAATTATTCTTACAATTTTTTATATGTACATATTTTCACGACAAATCTGCGTTCCTTAACCAGTCGCGCGTTGTCCCGTGGTCGAAACTTAGAGTCAACGTCAGAGGACACAGCGCAACGGATTTCAAAAACTCGGGGGATAATTAACAGAAATCGAAACGTCCGAGGGCGATTCGCTACAATCCCAAAAATTTTAGAGGGCAATATGTGAATTGGACCCTGATCCTCCTGTCTATTTCCCCCTGCAATCTTCTAAATGGATCGGACTTACCCAAGAAGAAGATGCAGAAACAAAAGTACAAAAACCAGGCGACCCTATGCACTTTAATGGAGGACGGAACAGAAGTCAAAGCCTCTCAACCTCACTGCACCCACCTACATGCACTACACACCAATAAACACTAAAAGCTGTCCTAAAAGCCTAATTGGACGGTAGACTCACCCATCATCAGTGACTTCACACATCAGTTGTTGCCGCTGGAACAGGATTGGAGGGGAGAAAATTCAAACTGGGACCAGCCAATCCGTGTTGTTGTTGTTGTTGTTGTTGTTGTTTTTGTTTTGTTTTGGGCCATGTTTTTAAGTTGACAGATCCTCTGTTCGCATGCTCCTGTCGCCTAATTGAGGATGACTTGGGAAATTTGAACAGCCAAATCCACAGAATCCTAGACTTACTCAGCTGTAACATGACTCACATTTTGCTTCAGTGAAGATCCCTCCACTAGTACTTTGAAGCAATGGAAGTCTTTTCTTCCCCCTTACTTGCTCCGCTGCTCTTTTGTGCTCCACATTGGACTTTCGGACGCGACGTTTATCTTGTTGGAGGGGTCTTCACAGTAGTACGGCGACAACTTGCCGTCCCTTTTGGCGATCCTAGTCTTGCTGCCGGAACCGGCTTCTTGCAGAAGCTTCACCACCTTTCGCATCGAGGGCCGGCTTATGGGGAGCAAATGAGTGCAGTGGAGGCCGACGTTGAGAACCTTGGTTATTTCTTCCTTGTGACTGGCATCGAGTTTGGGGTCGATCACGTCGTCAATCCCTTTCTGGTTTAAGGTCGCGCTGACCCATTTCGCCAAGTCTTTCTCCCCGAAAGCAGGATCTATCGGGGGTCTTCCCGTCACCAATTCCAGGATGACCACACCGAAGCTGTATATGTCGCTCTTCTCGTTCACTCGAAGAGTGTAGGCATATTCTGCATCACAGTCCAGTTGACATTAGAATAGGATCAGCGTAAGTCACTATTTCTGAAGATACATTTGAAAGTAATATGATAGAAAAACAGAATTCAGAATCCCCAAAAGACTGGATGCTTATGCAATACCTAATGCATAAAACAAAATCTCAAACAGTGAACTGAAGAATCGATCCAGGACATGTAACAATAAATCGCGCAAACGAATTGATTCAGATTTGGTAAACATGGTAAAGTAATAGACCTGGTGCGATATAGCCATAGGATCCCGCTATGACAGACATCTGTTCTTCTCCATTGCCAACTCTGACGATTTTCGCGACTCCGAAATCGGCAACTTTAGCTCCGAATTCTCCATCCAACAATATGTTGTTCGATTTCACGTCCCTGTGAACGATCGGAGGGACACAATCGTGGTGCAAGTACGAGAGCCCCTCCGCTACATCAAGCGCGATCTTGTACCTCGTTCTCCAATCGAGCGAGCCCCCTTTACTTCCGTGCAACATATCACCTAAACTTCCATTCAGCATATACTCATAGACCAAAAGCTTGCAGTCTCCTGTGTTGCAGCAACACCATAATCTCACTATGTTCTTGTGCCGTAACTTCCCTAGAGTCTCCACCTCGACTTGATACCCATCTTTCTCAGAGTCGAAGGTCAAAGCCTCTTTTTTCGTCACTCCCCTTAACTTCTTCACTCCCCTTAACTTCTTCACGGCGACTACTTCACCATTGCTTAGCTCGACCTTATAAACTTTTCCAGAACCTCCACTGCCGATGACATTATCTTCTTTGAGGCAATCAGCAATCTCGAGCTCACTAAAGCCAAGCTTGTGAAACGATGTCCACTTGGACATGGTAGCGCCTTTCCTAGTCTTCTTGAAGTGCTTGTACTTACAATAGAACCAAGAAATTCCCACGACTAGAACAAGGACAGCGAGCACAAAGATCACGCTGAGCATCCACAGGGACTTCAACTTCCTCCCATCACTCCTAGGACAGAGACCCGATAGATCTCCACACAATCCTGGGTTACCAAGGAAACTATTTTTGTAAACTTGCTTCGCATACGTCGGTGGAAGGTCACCCGAGAGCTGATTGTTTGATAAGTTGAGCAAATTGAGCTTCAAATTCTGCAGCTCATCGGGGATTTTCCCGGAAAAGTAATTCCCGGATAGATCGAGATAATTAAGCACCGGCAGGCTGCCCATTTCGCCGGGAATTTCACCGGACAGCTTATTGTCGGCCAAGTTAAGCTCATTCAGCATCTTCCACGCCGTGATTCCCTCAGGAATTTCACCAGAAAGTCCATTGTCATTAAGATCAAGCTTACTCAACTGGCTCAATTCCACCAAACATCTGGGAATTTGACCACTGAAATTGTTGTGACTACCAGAGAACTCTCCCAATCTAGTCAATGACACGAAACTGTCAGGCAGCGACCCGGAAAACAGATTCCTGGAAATATCTAAAACAGAGAGATTATGTGAGCCAGAAAGCGCATCCGAAACATTCCCAACAAGCGAATTTTCCGCCAAGTCGAGCAAATAGGCATGAGGCAATCCCCATAATCCTTCGGGAACTGTTCCAGAGAGCTGATTATGCTTCAACCTGATCCTATATAAGCTCTCGCATTTTCCCAAACTCGCCGGAATTGTTTCGGAAAAGTTGTTAGAGATCAACACAAGGTCCCGTAATTTACCATGCGCACACAAGTTCTCAGGTATTTGTCCCGAAAACTGGTTATACGACGTGTCCAGGCTTCGTAACGGCGAGTTCTTGCCGAGATCACTGGGCAGTGACCCGTTGAGCATGTTGTTGAACAGCATGAGCTCGTATAGATTCTCCGACAAGGCAATGCTCTCCGGTAAAGTCCCTTCGAATCGGTTCTCAAACAGGTTGAGCGATGAGAGTGGCAGGTCGCACAGGTCGCCCGGAATCGGCCCGGTCAAATGATTCGTTGACACGTCGAAGCGCCGCAAGCTCGTCAAGTTCGAGAACTCGAGACTCAACTCGCCGGACAACGAATTGTTGAAGAGCTCGATTTGGAAGGCGCTTTTCAACCAAGCGAGCGAGCTCGGGATCGGCGCAGTGAGCCGGTTCCGGGACAGGTCCAAGTTCGAGAGCCGAGATAGCCTCCCGAGAGATTCCGGAATCGGGCCCACCAATCTGCAATCGCTGAGCCAGAGGACCTCGAGGTTCGTCAGGTTGCTGAATTGACTCGGGAGCTCACTCGGCGTCCACGGGTTGTAAGCGAGCTCGAGCGTCTTGAGGCTCGTAACGTTTCCCAGAAAAGAGGGCATCGTCCCGTTGAGGAAATTACTGTAGAGCGAGAGCGACTCGAGGCGAGCGAACTCACCGAAGCCCGGCGGCAGCTCGCCGGAGAAGCTGTTGTACGAAAGGTCCAACTCGGCGAGACCCGGGATCGCGGCGAGCGACCCGGGGATGGCGCCCTCCAGGAGGTTCTGGGCCAGGTTGAGGCGCGTGAGGCTGCGACACGCGGACACGTCGGACGGGAGGGAGGAGTTGATGTTGTTGCAGTAGAGGGAGAGGGAGGAGAGGTAGGGAAGGCGGCAGAGGAAGAGCGGGAACGGGCCACCGAGCTGGGAATTGGAGAGGTCGAGCGAGGTGACCCGGCGGTCGGGGCGGCCGCAGGAGACGCCGGTCCAGTTGCAGGGGTCCGGGTCGCGGGGGTTCCAGGAGGAGAGGGCGCCGGTGGGGTCGGAGAGGCCGCGCTTGGCTTGGAGGAGGTAGAGCCCGTCCTGGTTGAGGGAGAGGGCGAGAGGTAGAGAGAGAAGGAAGAGGGGGAGGATGAGAGAGAGTCGCATTGTGTTCTCGCTCTTGCTCTGTGTAAAACGCAGAGGAATGCAGAGATTTGTGAGACGGAGACGGGAGACGGAGACAGAGGTTGAAGAAGGTGGGGAGAAGAATTTGATATTGATATAAGGAAGACGGCGAAGGGGAGCTGGCAATGGTGGGGTCCAATTGAATGGGATTTGGACAGTGATGGAATTAGACAATTGAATGGAATTTGATATTGGTTAACTGTTTACTATTAAGGTCTACATGCCCGCGCCATTTAAAAAAAAAAATTGAAATATTTAATTCGGTTAGTGCCTTGCCAAAAAATAAAATAATTGCGAAATAACAATTCATTTTATTTCACTTTCGATGAGAAACAACATCTAAACACTACACCATAACTTCCATCACAAATTCAAGTCACATCGTTTATCAGAGAATAATTGAACTGAAGCATATATCTATTAGGATATAATGTATAGCAGAGGCTCATGCCAGTTCCCTCGTAGCTATATAGATTTTGATGGAGCACATCTAAAGACAACATAATGAAAACCAAAATGCACCTTAATAATCTCATTGCAGTACTATAATTGATGAAATAATTGAAAATTCAAGCATGTGTCGTATTTGAGACATTGCATATCTAAATTACAAGACAAAGAAGCAAAGAGGACCTTCTACTTTTAATTGAATCACAGTTCGTTTTTGTTTCAGCTTCATAATATCGTTTGGTTATTTTATAAGTTTTACTATCAATGCACATATGCATAAATGATAATTGTATTTTTATCTCTCACGTATTTCAATTGTATAACTTTGAATATTTCTTACTTAAAGAAGTTTAAATATCAACATTTTTTCCTTTTTACATATTTGTCTTCAATTTCTTCATATCATGTCAATAATTTTGTTCCATTAATTATAATTCAATTTTTTTTTTATAATTGAACAATATCGTAAAATCTTTTAAAATGCCAATTTTTTTCATACTCGCAAAGCGTCTGCATTTTGATTATTTTCAATACACAATAATAATTTTTCATTTTATCATGCAAAATATTTTTTGTATTGGTGGTCTTATTCCATCTAATTAAGTAATATAGCAATCAATCAATCTTCAACGTTGGCACAGGCCGTTAAGGGATTGGCAGTCCATTAACCGGGTTACTAGTTTAAATTTCACCAATTAGGCGTGTAAAATCGTATATGTCAAGCTTATCTACAGAGGTCAGAAATCTGAAATTAATCAATTCGCAGAGCTTACATGATGTTTCGTAAGCTCAAAAATCATATGAAAGGAAATTAGCATTCGGTCAACTCATTGGGTTATTGTCGGAAAAGCAAAAAATAAATTATTTGGGTTTTAGAGTGAACTCTAATTAGGGGACTTGTGCAAAAATTAAGAATGTGGTTCAGACAAAGAGAAGCTTCAAGTAAAAAAGCGTCAGTGAAAGCGAGAGGAAAAGGATGTCTCTCCATTTCCCCAAAGCTTTCTTCCTCGGTATCACCATTCGAGTTTGACGGATTTTAGGGGGCTTTGAAAGTCTTAGAACACATGTTGGAGATTTGCTTTGTTTGGCTGCAAATATATAGCGGACATAAGCGATGGGATTATTTAATTTTTGAAAAGAAGAAAAGATTGGATACAACTGGATGAAATTAATGGAAATAAGTCTAAGAACAAGGGAATTATGTTTAGCAAAAAAAAAAGAAAAAATCGCATTTTTCACCATTCTCACATTCAATATTCTCTCGCAATTAGAAGGAGATTGAATTCTTAGGCTAGTGAATGGGTGTATGAGGGAAGAAACTACGAAAAAAGTGGGTTTCAAGGAGAGGGGGATCAAAGAGAGAGAGAGAGAGAGAGAGGACATCGTGGGAATAAGTGAGGATGGATTGAAAAATTCACGTGAAGTAGTCACTCTTATCCAATTTCTGTAACGGTCTTCGAGTGACATTTTTCATGTGAAGAGTTGGATTTCATAAAGGATAATCTAACTCTCTGATATACAAGAAAGTTATTTAATAGGAAAGAAGAAGAGAAGAGAGAAAAGAAATAGCCGGAATAAATGGGTATGGATGGAAAATTCACGAGAAGCAGATTCAGGTTTTTTTTTTTTGTAACAGTTGTCGAGTGACATGTTTTATGTGAAGAGTCAACTTTCATAAAAGGTAAAGTAGGAAACTATGTATCATATTCAAACTTTGTAGTATAAAAGAAAGATATAAATGAGAAAAATGCATTCCAAATTTCGTCCTTCACTTAGATTTCTAAATTTCTTACTTTTTCCCTTTATTTCCTTTTACTAAAAATGCCAAAAATAAAAATAATAAAAAATCAAATGAGGATGAGGATGAGGATGAGAGTGAGAGAGAGAGAGAGAGAGAGATCACATCAGGAGGCACAATCCATTGACTAATGGCGTAAGTAATAGCAGTACAGTATCAAATGTGATTTAATTTGGGTAGTGGAAGTGGGGCCGATTGAATAAAGACTTTTATTGAGAAACTTTCCAGAAAAGCCCAATTAAATTGAATTTTGCCATATCCTAGTGTTCGAGATTTCAACGACAAGAGGCTTCACAAGTCAAACAGGGTCAGTGAAGGACAGATGGGTGATTTGATTGGAAATTTGGAACTTAACATATGAGGAACGGATTTAATAATTGATTGCAATTAGATCCCCATGATTTGCGGAAGGTAGTAAAATGAAGACCGTCTCCTTTCCCGGTTTGGACTCTGTTATTTCCGGAAATTCCATTATTAATTTGCTAATTAATGCTTGTGGTTCTGTTGGTTAGGACCTAGGAGAACTCTTGTCGTGATTAAGGTACATGTTTTTATTGATCTATGAAAAAGGAACATACATTTCATGGTGAAACGCACATAAATAAAATAAAATTGGAGAACATGCTGAAACGACTTCACGTGATTTACTGCGATTTTTTTGAGCCGATGATTTAATGAGATTTTAAGCATTGACATTTATTTTTGAAAGAATTTACTCGAAAGTTCTAATCCTAAAATCAATAATAAGAAGGAAAAGATCGAAAGAAAAAAAATCATTCGTAAGCACACGCTAAAAAGCATATAATATATTCGGCATACAAATTTTTTTTTTTATCTCATCTCACAACCCATAAATCTAAAATTTGACTCTTTACTTTATTCTTTCAACCACTTCATGCCTACTCATTATTTTATTTTATTTTTTGCAACGGTCTTTTTTTTAAATTATTTCGTAGATACGTGAGAGAGAACTTTATCATATAATATTAATTTTGCACCTTTTTCTGCAACAATCCTAAGTTTCTGAAGAGGACGGCAATTTGCGCAATTTACGTCTCTCGAACCTACAAAGAAGGGTGAAATATGTCGTCCATAGGGGACTTGTAATTTATAAATTTTCGATAGGGTATCAAAATTATGTTTACCAAAACTATGGGCAATATGTCGTCTCTCTTCCTTTTATTTATTTTTCTATTATTTGATGCCGTCAAGAAAAATTTAACAAATTTCTGTTATACATGGCATCATTATTTATTTTATTATGCATATATAAATTGATGGATCTTAGGGGTAAAGCTTAAAACTTTCCAAGGATGTCTCGTCCTAGAGCATAATCACTCTCTCGCCATATTGTTTGGTGAGTGCAAAAGAGAATTTTCAATTGAATTAATTTAGTTATAAACCTTTTCGCATTGATATAAATTCAGTCAATCCGGCCAATTTTAGCTAGAAATCGTTGACGTTGACGCCAGTCATCCTATGTGAAGTGGCCGCTACTGACGTAGACATTTTTTTTATTTTTTAAAAATGATTATTTTTTAAAATCTTTTTTTCCTCTTATTGAACTTTTTTGGTACTTTTCCTTTGTTTTTTTTGGTTATATCTTATTTCTTCATGCACGTGTATTAGAAATACTTCAGGCAAGATCTTCAGCCATTCATGAAGGATGACAGGCAATTATAAATGCAATCCAGCCATGCCTACACAGTACACACCAACTCCAGAAGTCTAGAGGTTTGAAATAGAAACGAAGGAGACAAAATTAATTAATGCTCTCAAGAAAACAATCTTTTCTAACCTCAAACCAAACCTAGACCTAACGCCCATGTTAGATCGAGAAGATCAATTGGAAAAAAGAGCATGCCCTCATCCATGAATCTAATAAAAAAGTATTCGGTTTCAGAGCTTACTTTTGACTGAGGTTTGGAGAATCGAGCATTCCACAAGTGCAAGGAATAGAAGCATTATTCCAAAAGAACAATGTAAAATACATCTATTCTTTTCTTGCTAGGCAAGGAAGCATCGAATATAGTGCAACATTTGCGAAATAAAGGATGATGGTTTGCCAGTGCCACACACCAAGGTCTGCTTTCTAACTTTCTATAAGTGTTTGAAGTCAATGTGAAAAGGAGAAATTAGAAAAAGTTGGATTTTAAACTTTAAAAAAAAGATTTAGGACGCGCATGACAACCATTCTATTTATCTATTTCTGTTTCAGAAATAATTCTAGAATATGTTTGGACTCGCTCTCCTCTTTCTCTTGGCTCCCCACCTCCTCCGCCCCCCGCCGCCACTGCTGCTTGCCGCCTTTATTAGGAAAATAGAAATTTTATGCTGTTATTAAATGAATTTTTGTTCCGAAAATAGAAATTTTGTGTCGTTATCAAACGTGTCTTTTTGTTCAGAAACTTGTCTGAAATTAGAAATTGATTTCTGGAACAGAATGGTTATCATTCGCGCCCTTAGGTTGCGCATGACAAAATTTCTTGTCCAAAAATAGGTTTGGAACAGAAATCCGTTTGGTAACGCAATTTTATTTTTCTATTTCAAAAACATATTTCTGTGTTAAAAATATGTTTGGAATAGAAATCAAAAGTTAAAATTTTTAACTTCTCTATTTCTGAAACAGGATTCAGAAGTTAAAAACTCTTTTATTTTTCTCTCTCTTCACGACTTACTTTCCTCTCTCTCTCTCTCGGCTCCTCCCTCCCCTCCGCCGGCTGTCGTCCTCCGCCGTCGCTCGTCCATCGCCGGTGCCGTCAAGGAAATAGACTTTTTATGCCGTTATCAAATAAATTTTTATTTCGAGAACAGAAATTTTATGTCGTTATCAAATACGTTTTTCTGCTTAGAATTTGATTTTTGAAACAAAAAAAAATCTATTTATTTTCAAAAATTGATTTTTGAAACAGAAATTCTATCGTTCGCGCGCTTAGAGTTGTCGGCATGGGGACATTTGGATCTAGGATTCAAAAGAAAATTAGTTTTCATATACAATGTAGAAGTTAATTTATGAGGTTTACTCTCTCGAACGAGATAATATATTTTTTTCATAATTTACAAGGTGAAGGATGAAAATTATGCATCATCATAGATTGTATTGTTTATGTGCATTCAAATTGGATCGAGTGCCTTGGAAAAGATCGACCACCGCAGCCCTTGGGCCCTTTCTACAATTCCGTGGGCGCAAAAACCACGGCAAAGTTATTGAGCTACTTTCGGACTTTTACTTGAACAAGTGATGATTGTGAGTCACAGACCAAGGTCTACTTTCTAACTTTCCAAGTCTTTAAAGTCAATGTGAAAAGAAGAAATTAGAAAATTTTGATTTTAAAATTATTGGGCTCTTCACGAGCCCTTGAATGATTGACGACGCTTGTCCACCGTTCATTGACAATCATTATCAGTCATCGGATCAGCAACCGTTGGTAATTAGTCGTTTGATTGAGTCCGACAACTTTGCCATGAATTATCCGACAGCATGGCAAAAATGCCCGTACATTTTACTCTCGCAAAACATTTAGACGTGAAGCTATATGTAATCAATAAATATTCATCTAAACGAAGATCTATATGTCGAAATCGACATCAAGCATATATATATATTATATTGTAATAATTGTCAAAATTTCTGCCTTTATTGCTGTCTAAGAAAAAGAAAACATGCGATGAAAAAGGAGACAATAAAAAATAATTTCTCAAATAGAGAATAGGAGAAGCAAGCTTGCACTTACGCTCAATTTTTTTTTGTTTTCGTTATATTTTAACCTAAAATGAAAATTGGTTTCCAATTCCATTCTCACTGAATTTTTTTTTCTTATTCACAAACCAAATAAACTTGAAAAAGAAAAGAAAACATATAATATAATAACAACCGATTTTTTTTTCAAAATTAACACAAATCTTTCCTTATAAAATTTAGGGAAATAACCACAAAAAACTCCAAACTATGTCCACTGTGATACATTTACCCTAAAAAAAATTCCATGATATGAAAAATCACAAATTTGTACATGTATGACACATTTATCCACCGTCAAAAGCACAATTAAAAACGTGCCTACAAGAATGCTGGAAAGTAAATAATGTTGATATCGCGCTCACGTGATTTAAGTGAAATAAAAACGATATTATTTTGACTGAAAAATCATCCGACAGAACTTTTACGAATGGTAAATATGTCATATATGTACAAATTTAAAATTTTTAGAAAAAAAATTAACAGAATGTGTCATAGTGGGTATAATTTGAATTTTTGAATGTCACAAAAAATATTTAGAGTAAATATATTATTATAATTTGAAGCTTTTGGTGATTTTTTTTTTTCTCAATAATTTAGAAAGAGAGAAAACGGGGAGTAACATTGGGTTTCGACGGGAACACAGCCCATCAGCAGCAATCAAAAAGATGGGAAAAGAGTTCCCTTACATATTCACGTGAATACTGTTCGAACACGTGTCGTACCATAACATTTTAACACGTGATGATTGACCGGGTTGTCCACAGCGGAATCGCGGACGCACTATTGACCCTAGACTTTCTCGAGCACTACATGATTTATTATTCCCGCGTGGGACGACCGCTAATGTCAAGGTGTAGTTGCTGCGTTGCTCTACTTTTGACCTTTGACCTTTGACCAGTCTTAGGCAAAAAAGGCTCCAAAAGGAGGCCCCAAAGGCTTGCGACTTGATGCCCCATTAGTCCATCCATAGACATGACGCACCAGCCTCGCGTTGTCTTGAAATCCTTTTTATGGTACACTCTATTCTCAAAGTGCCGATCGATTTAATCTCGCGAAACGCTTGATTCCGTGCGATTCGCAGAAGCCTCGACCTGTTTCATGCGAGAATCGCTCCTTCGTTTGCCGTCTGGAGTAATCGTACGGGGAAATCACAAGGACTCTTCGAAAGCCTCACATTTAGTGTCAGATCTCCATGTTCTTTGATATATCTGACAAACCGAACGACAGGAAAATTACTCAATTATTGCTAAGTATATTGTACGTATGCCGTTTTAATTATTAACATTTCGATTTTATCAATCTAGTCACCAGAAATCATGATGTGGCGGTCCAGCCATCGCTGACTGCCCCACGCAGCGTACCACCACGTCAATGATCTGCGACAAGAATTAACCATAAGGACTATATTGAAATTTCACACAAATGCTTATGACTAAATTAACGAGATGAGAAAGTTTAAGATTGTGTTGAAATTCACGCAATAAATATGGGGCTGATTGGACAATTTTTCTCCTAAACATTAGAGTTGAGAACAAACAAATGGGAGGGTTGATTTGAAATTTGTCATGTTTCAGGAGAGAGCATCAAGGACGGGACCTCTGGTCTTTTTAATACTCTATCCTTGGCATCAATTATAATATATCTGTGATTAGGATAAGAGTGATAATTATATCATGATAATGATGGGAAATGGCAATACAAGCAGAGATAGGTCTTGATGTGTGTGGGTCGGCTCACCTAAATTCTAATGTCACGCCGGCAAACAAATTGCTAATTGACGTGTGACCTCTTCTCTTCTCACTGTTCCCTAGTCATGTGATGGATCTGGCTGATAGTAGTTTGAAGTAGAGAGTTAGGGTTTTGTTGACTATCTTAGTAAGTGCAAGTCACATTCTACTATAGTACATCATAACAGAGATTAGAGTGCTTGATTATCTTTATGTATAAATTGGTTGATTTAGCATGCATTAAAGTCATTGGGCTTTGCTTTGTATCGACGCCCTTGTCTTGAGCTCTGCTGGCTAACTCCAGTCTATGATAAAAATAAATTCTTATTTTAACAAAAAAAAAGGTCATGTTACGAAAAGCAATTCTCTGTGAATTTGAAATTCATAATGGTTTATTTGACTTTTATTTGATATAAGCGGGGAATTTTTTTTTTTTTTTGCATTAATTTTACTTATTTTCCGTCCAACACGCTAACCTTGAGGCACCATTTTGCCCCGTGATATTAGCAGTAAATTTTCTAATTATCTAATTATTATCGGGCGAGGTTTAGACAACCTCACACGCCCAATACAAGCTTTACTTAGTAATTTGCTTTTGATGGTCACTTTACTATCAAATCTCTAATTTTTATGTAATGAATGTTAGCAAATTAGAAATAAATTTATCCACTATCCAAACCGGCATGACATGATTTCAATCTAAAAACACAAGAAAAAAGTATTAATTACGACACGACCAAATTAGAATTTCAATATTTAAGAAAAATAATGAACTTGAAGTATCGATAAAGGTCAAATATATTAAAAATTAATGTTTAGAATAAATATAAAAAATATATGTATAGCTTTAGACGTGTCGGGCATCTTGCTCGTGCATCATAAGTGTAATACATGTACACAATATAAGAATCTCGTATTATTTTTCCAGTATATATGAAAGATTTGAGGATTGGGCCATTGATCGAATATAGCCTTGTCAGATTGGGCCTCACATTGGGCCTACTGTTCTCTTGAAGCTGGGCTAGCCTTACAGAAGAGTCACCATAATCTTTCATATGAAATATTATAAGCTTCCTTCTATTCAAAGCCAAGAATGATTTCCGGCAGGTTTGATCTGATTGGAGGTTGCAACGTCTCTCTTGGAGGATATCACTTGTTCGTCAATTTAGAAAAAGCCTATCTTCTTTTATAGAGTGCATTAGGCGAGAGGAATTAGTACATGATCTCCGTACACCGTGTCATCAGTTGACAGCCGACGCGATGTGTGATTAGCAATCTCTATCCACTATTCATGTGCCATCACCTACTTTGTATTTTTCATGCATTTCCTCGAGGGGCTGGCTGAAAGGTTAAACAGTTGATCTGAACAATTCCATGTTCAATTATAATGTTTCGTTCTCAAAGTAATTCTAGAGCTGCACCATGGGTGGAGCCTTACCCAATGCATGAGGAAAGAATGGCTTGCATGCATCCATGCAGATTAATCAAACTCGAATGCTCGGATGCCACGAGTCATAGAAGACGTGCATTTGAATAGAGACTAACACGTCATAACACGATAAGATCATAACAACAATAGAAACACATCATAACATGATAAAAGGAAGAATAAAGGGGAAAAAAAAGGGTAGAAGTATCCAATTACTTCGAGGCAAATATAAGCTTTGTACAGTTACATAACATTAATAGTTCAGTCCCCCATAAAAGGGTCATGGACCACATGAAACTCACAACTTGACACTGTTACAAAGCGTACGCTTATACATAAAGGTTGCTAAAAATATACAAAAAGTAAAAGCAGCCCTAAGAATTATCATAAATATATGTATGACCACGAAGAAGAATCTGTCTCTTGTAGTCTGAATCTGACAGACCATCCTTATTCCTCCCCTACCATCTCCACCAGAATTTGGAGTCACATAAAGCCTATTAACTTATTTCATCAATGCTTCAATGATTGGTTCTAGCATTCTACTTTAGTCATTCCATAATGCATCTCCCCTTACTTCTAGATAAAAAAATATATCGATGCAATGCTTACGGCCAAGTGTCATGCTCATGAAATATCATCCCTCGGTTGGATTGATAATATCACATCAGTATGTCACTTTACGTCGGAAGCATTGCATAATATATTTTCCATTTTCTGGGTTTCTGCCTTAAATGTATGTTCAAGAAACGAAAGAAGACCCGCCATGGACTGCAAAATGGCGAGACATCATCTGCTGTTGAGAGCTTGCCCTATTTTGGTTTGCTTGGTCAAAAGATATGTAAGAAGAGTTATAGTACTCCACTAGGCCAGGATTGTTCTTGAGATTAGCATTCTCATGCCCGCTCTGTCCATTTAGCTTGAGTGATGATGGGTCTTTCATGAGGGAACCGCATTGTCTTGGTTGTGTTTGGTAAAAGACCTTTGATACCACAAGCTCACCTTCCTTCTCTTCCTCATTGTTGCCAAGGTGGTATTGATGCATCACCCAATTGGTCTTCTCTGGCTTCCTTTGCTTCCCATAGTTGGTGTAGAGCACAAGTATCTTCTTGTAGCCCTTGAACTCCCCTTTCATGAAGACCGGCCGGGTCTTCCCCGTCTTGTGCCACCTTGTCTCGCCGCCTTCCTCGTCCGTGTGGACCTTCCTTCTCTTCCTATTGCCGGTTGTGTACGCTTTGGAGGGACGGTGAAAGAAGTGGCGAATCATGCCGTTTTTGCTCACGCCTTTGTTATCGTTGGAAACATACATACAGGTTACATAACTTGGACAATTACACGTACATACTGGTAGACATGATAAATATAATCGGGTATCTCATAATTTTATGCAATGCAAAGATGTTCATAAAGTTCAATAATTGCTACTAGGCACTTCAAATGGCAGACTAGTTAATGGTTTATATTGCCAGTTAGGACCTCACTTAGAATTGGGTATATCTTCCTAGAGACAATAAATAGGTATGGTTTGAGGTAAATATTGTCGGGGTGTGGTTCATACTTCCCATTGATAGAAAAGTACTGGGGTTCCGCATTTTATGATTTAGACCCATATTTTATTAATAGTTTGAGATTGGCCCATGAATAGCTATTACTTATATATACTCTCTTTCTTTTATAATTGAGCGATGTAATTGAGAGGTGCAAGATGCTAAATTATAGTGGAATCATCTGCTGGACGTAGCTCTAGTTTAAGAGTGAACTAGGATAAAACCTTGTATCTCGATTTCTCTCTCTCTCTCTCTCTCGACTTTTACTCTTTTTCGTGTGATTGTGCGTTGATACCTAACAAATACTGCATGCACGAAAAGTAGATGGGTCTTTTGGCTTGAGAAGAAAATATGGCCATGCATGAGATATAATTTACATGTAACACAGATCCTGGTCTCATAGAAGCAAATTAATCAAGCACTTGAATAGATTTCCTTTCAAAGGTAATTATAGTTGGAGTTATTGAGTACGTACTGTAAATGTATCTATAGTTTAAGTTTAAATCCGTCAATCTAATAATTGAAAATAAGAGGGACAATAATGTTATACCTGATTCTATATCTCCCTATGAGAGAGAGAGAGAGAGAGAGAGAGAGAGAGAGAGAGAGAGAGAGAGAGAGAGAGTTTGTGAAGATT
>BCNH02000011.1:5583184-5704455 GCA_001662345.2 Metrosideros polymorpha var. glaberrima
CCTATGAGAGAGAGAGAGAGAGAGAGAGAGAGAGAGAGAGAGAGAGAGAGAGAGAGTTTGTGAAGATTCTTGTACTATTCATGCAATGAAATCTAGCCAGTGTGCGAAATAAAACTGAGTTTCAAATAACTTGTATGTTGTAAACAATCTTGAAATACTTTCTTATTAGATGACCCATCTACGTCCTTAGTTTGATGCAATCAAAATGACCAAGAGAACAAGGGAAAGCTTCAAGAGAGAGAAACCCAAGACAAAGAAACTGCACATCTCACAGAGAAATTTTAGTGTAAAATGGATTTCTTAACATTTTTCAGATGATCTAATAGTTTGTCTTAAATCCATCGAGAAGTTCAAGATATCTAATGACAAAGAAGAAGGCCATAAAGCCATAAAGGCACTCTCCATCCAGTACCTGGCAATTTCTCTGGATGAGTGTAGCAAATCCCATTCTCTCCTTGAAGGGTAGGGATGAACTCATCGATCAAGCGGTGAAGCTTCCGAGCATCGGGCCGCACCTTCCCTTCCAAATGCTCGAGCAGCTCTTGATCCGTCGGATCGAACTTGACTCCAGCCGGTAGCCCCGGTAATTCCTGAATTCCAGTCTGTTCAGGAAAAGAATCATCAGAAGACTTTCATGGTGTGTTACAAACCAAGAAGACTGCACAAGAAGAGATAACAGAGAATTCTTTATAAAACCGAGATCGGTACAAAACCTGGTCCTGGAGTTCACATTCATGCCCACATGAAGGGCAAGTCCTAAACGCGGGAGGCCTCTTGGCAACAACACTGGCCTTATTGCTGGATGGTGGCGGCGAGGTTGCGCTCTCGTTTCTCTGCTCATCACTCTTATCGTCATTATTGCACCAAGTCATGATTTCTGTTCTTTGCTTTTTGCACGGCCTCTCTTTCCCTCGCGCTTCCCATATACCACTCAACACGAGATCTATGTGTTTCTTCTGAGTCACCTACGCTATATACACTCCAACTACAACGAAATCTCTCTTGGGGAGAGAGAGAAAGCGACAGGTGAGGGAGAGAAAAGAAAAGGAAAAAGAAGGAGGAGGAGGGAATGAAGTTAAAAAGCAACTTGTCTCCTTCTTAAAGCTTGTTTTGTTCATGTGGGTTTCTTCTTGAGGGTTGGGAAGGAATTAAATTCTCTCTCTCTCTCTTTCTCTCTCTCTCTCTCTCTCTCTCTCTCTCTCTCTCACTTTTGAAGTCCTTTGCAATCTTATAGAATAGAACTGATCCTGCTTAATAACCGCCCTTTCTTGTTCTTGCTTCCCACAGAGAGGGAGAGAGAGACAGAGAGAGAGAGAGAAATGAATAAAACTAATTGAAATGGGAAAAATGGGAGTTTCTGGTTGTGTATGATTTGCAGAGACAGAACAAAGAGACGTTGCTTGGATCTGAAGTTAGCTAATATAAATAGCGACTGATCAATGCTCGGTACGGCTGATCCATACAACACAAATTGAAACACTTGAAGGAGAATAGTTGTAGATCTGGGTCCTTTACTTACTTCTGTGTATGGAAAGCTTCCACTTATGAAAATGAAAAGAAAGAAAGAAGGAAGAGAAACTGCTGTTTAGGCTTCAAAGAAACAACCAAAGATTAAAAAATAGGGTTGAGTAGAGATGGGGCAACCTTATTTACAGGAGACCTTTCAACTCACTCACACACAGACACTCACACTCAGAGAGAGAGAGAGAGAGAGAGAGAGAGAGAGAGAGTTGGAGTTGCAGGTCCAATGTCGCCCTAGAGTGTACAAAAAGCTAAAATAGAGAAATACACATAAGACAGGAGGAGGAGAGAAAGAGACAGAGAGAGGCCCTATCATGAAGTGCCAACCATAATTCTATTTCTTCACGTAGACTTCGCATGCAAAGCAAGAAACCTCACCAATATAACAAAATTGCCGGTGCCTCCAATCTCTTTCTCCCTCCACTTTGGTAAACCATTTCTCTGCAAATGACACGATCTGCAGAAAAAAATAATAAAAAATCAATGACCTGTCTTCTACTTTTGAAATGTTAGTAGGTGTGGTTTTTGTTTTTTTTGTTTTAATTGTTTCTTCCAATTTCAAATTGCCATTTATGGTTTCGTTTTGATTTTCGCGTTTCCTCACGCTCTATATTCTAGTTTCGCACATTATCGGCTATTCCTTTCTTTTCTTTTTTTGGCGCTTTACTCCTTCATTTTACCTTATGTTTGACCCTCCATAACTTACTTGAAAACTGCTTCTCAAAAAGGAAAAAAATAATAATACTTGAAAACACAAATGATCGATCGTTCTCCGTTGAATTTTGTGTTATTACAAGTATCTGAATTTATAAATGATAAATATATATACATATTGGACCTCGCTTAAATTCTACAGAAGAGAACCATTCGAAAATGACACCATACGGAACAAGGCTTCAAGAAAAATAAATCATTATGATTGTTTGCCTGTGACCTATAAACTGTGCTGCCAAAGTTGAGAAAGCCGATAAGGATTGTTGTTCTATGTTTATACACTAATGATCTACCAACTTAGAAAAGGTTATTAAATGTAAGGGTAATTAAGCTTAGAAAAATGATAAGTTAATCGTACCATCAAAGTGACAATACGATTTACCTCTTACTTTCCCTCACAAACCCACGTGATATACTTGTCATTTCCTATTTTGCCGCTCATAAAGCAAAATACTTGGCCCAAATTACACCGTTACTTTTAGGAAGTAACGGTGCCGTTCTCCTAGCTGGGCCCTTAAGCTTATCATCTGCAAAAAGACTAATAACCTAGTTGAAAAAGATCTAAAAGGGTTAGTCCACCCTTATCGTGCAACAAATTTCATAATTAGGTGCAATATTTTCCTAATAGTACTACAGAATCAATCTGACCCCAGATATCTTTTTGCTCCATCAACTGTTCTTGTCGCGTCAATTGAATTAAAAACATAACTAGCTTGATTTTTCTTTTAAAAATTGTTCTCTCTCTCTCTCTCTCTCTCTCTCTCTCTCTCTCTCATCGCAACGTGCATCATGAGTATGGCCTTTGCCAGGAGAGAATGTGCTGAACCCTCATAATAAGTAACTTGTATGTCCTTTAACACTCTTTTCTTTATGCCTAAAAGGTCTCACTTCGGGTATGAAGGAAGCTGAAAATGAAGAAAGGACATTTGAGAAGTCGATGTCAGTTCAGAGTATTGTAAGCTGAAGACGGACCAAGGAGAAATGAAAATTAGCATCTGATCATTTTGAGGACACCATTGTATTGATCTAAGCAGTCTAAACTAGGTAGTTTGATGTTGAGACCTATATTATACCGACACCGACACGTGACACGCGACATGACACAACACAGCGACACGTAATTTCTCAAAAATAGAGAATTTTGACACGTTCCGACACGTTATATTTTAAATATATATATTTATATATACATGATAAATTATTTTTAAAAAATGTTGCAATAGACTTATGAGCCATAAAATTGATGTCAAATGCTTACTTTTAAAAATCACGTCAAGCAACATAATAATCCAGCAAAGAAAGAGCATACAAAAAGGCATTTCACCAAAAGCAAGAGAAAATGTTTGCCTGAGTATATGGTCGATCGGATATAGATAAGATGAAACTTGTTGGGGTATGGTCCATACTTTCCATGACATGAACGCACTGGGGTCCCGCTCTTAGGTGAGTGGGCGGGGGTCCAGGGAGGCCGCCCTGGCGGGGGTTGAAGGGGGCAGCGCTTCCTAAAAGCTAGAGGGCTTTTATGATTTAAGCCAATATTTTCTATTAATAATATGGGTTTGGGCCCATGAATAACTATTACTTATGTATACTCTCTTTCTCTTATAATTGAGCAATGTAACGAGATGTGTGAGGTGTTAATTATAATAAAAGGACTCAACAAAAAAACAAAATGATCAAACTAAAGTAGAATCTATCCACAAAAAAGCAAAACATTATCTCTGTTGCAAATAAGCAAATAGAGCTCAATGCGTGACATGTCGCTCTTGTTGCTCCTTAGTTCATCTTACTACAACCTAGAGCAGGATCTCAAAAACTCACATTTTTTTTTTTGTCGAAAAAGAAAAAACGCCGGGACACGCATTGACCGCATGTCCGAGTGTCAGACACACGATCAACACTCGGACACACGTCTAACACGGACACGTGCACAATATGCATATGTCCATGTAACATAAGTTGAGACATATCTGTACTCCTGTAATGTTTTCAATGGGGACAAAATTATTTATATTATGTATGTGGTATAAATCATTTCTTAATTATTGGCAAAAAGTCGGATTTAAATCATATTCTTATCCTGTTCCCACCAATAACCTCTTATTGCTTAACGTCTAAGGGATCCTGAGATCCAGACGAAACCTTAGATGAAGCAGTTTAAAGACTTACTCGAGTCCAATATGAATTTAGAGGGTAAATTCACATTTTCAATTTACCTCTTTGAAGGTGGTCACATTACACTGAGACGATCGTATGAACAAGATTGAATAAAACCAGTGAATCTAAAATTTTTAAATTTGAGCAGTAGTCGACAATAGCAATGCTCCTAGTGCATAGGACCGTTGGATCCCAAGAAAAACTATGCTTTAGTTATGTAGATTTGCCCTCGCATTTAAAGGATCTAGGTCACCCCGCTATGGTTTTATTGTTTCCATAAATCTAAAGTCCACAATGAATATGAACCTTGGATACCTTGTCTTCTTTAGTAGCATTCGGTACGTAACTCGACTCCTATGCATTATATTAATCTGCCACATTAATACCACATAGCATGAAAGGTAAGTGTGCGCAATATATAGAACCTTGATTGCTCAGTATAATGGGCCTACTAGCTCATGGGCTTACTAGCTCACGGGCCTAGTAGATCGTGGTCTAAGAAGGGCCGTTACCTGGGCTTGTCAGGCCCGCCTATCCTTCAAATACAATGAGGAAGCGCAATCAGTTGGACCAGGTAATGAAACAAAGCTTAATACTTAGGAGGCCCATTCGGCCCACTTGCGCGGCGACCCGTTTACGGAAGACTTGGAGGAAATGGCAATGACGATTTCATCCAACACGTATGGTTTCCATTTTCTAATTGATTTCCACTCCAGAACCAATAAAGAAAAAAGAAGAGTATGCAAGTTCAAATATGTGTTATCTCACTCCATTGAATTCTTCATTAATCATTATCGATTATTCACGTACCGTTTGGAGTCTTTTTGTGTGTGTGTGTGGCTTATAACCAACAAATTCATCTAACTCGTTTTAATTTATTTAAGTGTTACTTAATTAAAATGTTTGCTGCCAAATAATTAAGTATTTCTTATCAGTCATTACTATGGAAACTGGGGTTTGATCTGTCCAAGTGATTATTGCAGTTCTTTCTATGGTCAAAAGCACGCCAATAAGCAGTTATTACAAATACTCTTATGCTTGTCATAGTTTTCATGTGCAGTTATCATTTCATAATGACTTTAATATCAAATCTAAGAAGATAGATGCTAGGGTTTCAGATTGTGTCGCATTGCAGCAGTGCTTGTTGGAAGTGCATAACCATGGAAGCTCGGGATAGTTAACACGACCTTTAGAGAACTCCTGAAATCATCTCTCCTTGTCGTTCAACTAAGCTCGTTGCGTCGTGATGAGGGACCTCATGAGTTGATAGGAAAATCTGCACAAGTCATGCAAACTCAGAGTTTAGCGCTCTTGGTTGAGATATTAGGGGATTTCTATCTCAAGATCTGCAGACTACTTTCTCAAATTCCATCAACTCGTGAAATTGCTTTGGGTTAGGGCCACGAGCACGGGTCAAATGCCTAAATTTAACCGGTTCATGAGGCTTTTAAGTAGAGGTAATCAATGGATGGGCCTAGGCCGAGCTTAAAGGTTGTTAGCCTAATGTATTGCCTAAGCCCATCCATATTAAAAGAGTATGTAAACATACAAATCTTTAGGCAAGGGCCGCAAGGCAGGACCCTAGCCAAAATTGGGTGGGCCGGGCTTTCTCATGTAAGGACATTGCCCAAGCCCACCCAATTGCCTTTCGGGCTTGCCCGCGCATTGATCGCCACTACTTGCAAGATTTCTATGGGCTTCTAGGTTGTCTAGCCTCTGCGCTCACATATCCATGGATTATTAAAAGGCTAAATAAGATTCATGCTCTAAGTTTATCTTCAATTACACTTGGCATGATCTACTTTTGAAATCTATACTTTGGCAGGACTTACGGTTATTATTATTGCACCCTACGATTTCAAAACCCTACACTTCGCATCGTATGTATTCTCGACGGGTGACCTTTGCTCAATCGAACTCTTTTTCTGTACAAGAAAAAATTGATATAGTCTATGATCACGCCATCTGTATCACTTTTTGTTCTCTAAGTCCTAAACTTCTCCCTAGCAAGAAAACCCCTTTTAGCTATTCCATATCCTGAGGAAACCCATGTGTTTTTCGCACTTCTTTTTCTTTTTCCTAATACAAGCACAAGGCAAATGCAAACAATATCACTCTTTCCCCCCTTGCAATCCTACCAATCTTAGCTCTCAAGAGACTCAAAAGCTGAAGCTGGAGCTTTGAATTTCAGTTGTACTAAACTCTCCAACATAGTTTTGTCTGTCCAAGTTTCCCAGTTAACTTGTACCGAACTCCACGCAAATGCTTTGCTCCTCTCGACATCTCAAAACCTAAAGGACCTTTTTGGTAGGGACAAAGCTAGCTTCTCTTTTCTCTTTTACCCCCTCTTGATAATCCATCTTTTTCTTTTGATTTCTCGAGTTCTTTCTCATGTCTGTACCGCGTGTGTCATCAACAAAAGGCAAAGCAAATCCTGTTGGGGGTAAGAGTAAAGCCATTGGACATACGTAAACTCAATATATAAAGTTCCCTATAGTGTAAAAATTAAAGTGAAAGTGCACATTTGTGTTCAAGCGCACTTGGAAAATGATGGTGTTTGGTCGGCACAAGAAAACCAATAAGAGATTAACATCCATGGAAAGGAGAGAGGGCAACTGTTTTGACATCCTTATGCTCTTATCATGTCATAGGGTTTCTTGCTTATGTTGTAAAAGGAAATACATTATAACAGCACTGGATATATGACACGTGTGATGGTTCGGTTGGGTGACCCATTTTCTCATTTTAAGCACACACATACCATATGTTTTAAATGGTTATTATTCAGATCCTTTACACTATCAATGGACGTATATAATAAAGTTCTGCATGAGACCCATTTGTATTGTTTTAGGTATGGACCTGCTTTTGGAGAGGATCACTCACGTACTTAGAAGTATATGTGTCATAATTTTTTTGGGGGAAGATGGTTCATTTAAAAAATAAAAATAATATCTGTGGCACTGTACCCAATCAAAAATTTGTAATTAGTTGCAATTAATAAGCAATTCACATGAATATACACGCAAGAAAATACTCTTGAGCACTGATAACCTTAAACATTTGCACCAGAACTTCATTATAGGCAGAGAGTTAGACAAGATCGTAGTGAAAAACTAAATAATAAAAATGAGCAGCGGATCAACACATGTATGTACAGAAGAAAAGCAGCACAGATGACTGTCTCCGCCTCCAAGTTCTTGCATGTACCAGCACCATCTAATCCCCTACTCACATGAACACAAATTAAGCTTGCATGCATGGTTTGAGTGATGTGAGAAGGGATATAATTAATACCACCAGTTGGGTTCAAGCACTATGCTTTGTACTAGGATCAAGCCTTTGTTCCCACTGAAACATTCTTTAGATTCGTCTCACTCTCACAATTTTTTTTTTCTTCCTTGACAAGACAAACGACCAAAGAAGAGATGAAACGATAATGGAGCTAAAAAGCGAAGCTCCTCTTTGGTCCCCCACTAAGTCCACCACACCTCCCTCAAAACAACGCTATTTAAAGCCACCACTTTTTTCTTTTCTTTTTCTTTTTGGTTTTTAAAAGTGAAATCATCAACTTTTGAAGAGCTAAGGGAGAATATGCATGGATATCTCCTTCGACACTCCATAAGGTTCCTGTCAAAGCACACCCAACTATTTTGGGCAAATTCATCAGCACTCAAATATGCCAACTTTCTTTCTTGCCTCTCTCTCTCTCTCTCTCTCTCTCCCATTGTAAAGTTTCCAACTTTCCCTTCAGAAACTCCAACTTTTTTGTCAATTTGTATTTTTCTTTCTTGTAAGAGCACTCTGTTCATGATCACCGTCACCATCACCATCACCATCACCATCACCATCACCATCATCATCATCAGATCCAACCATTGATGGATGGAGGGTTACACATGGTGTGCACGCCCACACCCAAGAAATCCCTAGTTTGCCCACCTCCAGAAGAAGCATTGTTCTCATCACTCTGAGCGATGTTCCTGCGTTTCGCAGGAGGTGGGTATGCTTGGAATGTGCTCAGTGTTATGTCCTCTGCAGTGTCAGAGCTTGACATTTGGTTTGACCCAAAAAGCCCACAAAACTTATTATCTTGATCTTGAGGTTGTTGACCATTATTGTTGCTGGGCTTCAACCCAAAGCTCCCCAAGAAAGATGGCTCGGTGGCTGAGCCCATCTGCGCCGCCTTCTGCAAGAGAGCTGTCGCGGACATGTTGGCGGGAGATGAAGCTGGTTGGTGATGCTGAGTGCTGTACAGTGAAGGGACGCTTAGGATGTTGTTCTGATGATGATGGTCATTTGGACCTTCCTTCATGTGGTGAAGTGCAGGAGGGTTTATGCTGATGTCCTCACAGGCAGCGTTGGTTGAGAACCTGCTTCCGAAGACCCAGCTGCTCAGATTGTGATCCGACGGCGGGGGGTTGTTGTTTGGGCATGTGTTGTCGGCATACAAATGTGTTGCTGAGGGATTATTTAGAGACCCAAGTTGGTGAATCTCGTGCAAATTGATGCCTAGTGATGATTCTTGCGGTTGAGAGGTTTGACCCATCCATAGAGAAAGTCCACCACCACCAACACCACCATTTCTCGTTTGGTGATTGATCATGGGCTCGGTGCTCATGTTGCCTGAGATTGGCCTGAAGATGGAAGGCAAGCTCGGTGGGAGGTTTGGAGGGAGGAGCGAAGTGCCCCTGAAGTGGTAGGCCGTCGTTGGGTTCATGGTGGAGGCTGCATTTACTCTCGCCGTCTCCTCGGCCAACGCGTCGCAGAACGCTCTATGAGTTATGAAGCTGTCTCGCCTGCAAATCGACGTTATTCAACAGATGATATCAGTCTTATTTTGCTACCATTAGTGGCAAAATCAACAAAAAGGAGTGCATGAAGCACAAGAAAGATAGGATTCCATGACTGTAATTTTGTCTACAATTTCGTAGATATAGACTAGCAGATAAAGGGAAGAAGAATGAGATACCATGGTACTGACAGAGAAATATACAGTGACTCGCTTTTGGACAGTCAATGACTTGAGAAGTAGAAACCAAAATTAAAAGAAGGTTTTGCTTAATAAGCAAAGGCAAGCAGCGAAAGCTTAAGCTTTTCATTGTTGTCTTCACATTAATGGTGAAGAAGGTTTTGAGCAAGCTTCGTATGATACTTTCTCTAGGCTCTTCGAAAGCTTAAGCTTTTGTTTGTGTTGTCATATAAACTCATGCCGACTAGTACACATTGAGGGAAGAAGACAAGAGATAAAAGAAGCCAGCCCTTGTCTAGATGTGAAGTGACCAACGTTTCCAAGAAATTAAAGAACTTTGGGACATATAGATTTATGATGCCACAAATCAACAAGGGGACACTACTCTATCTCCTTTGTCCTCACTCTCGCTCACCTTTTTCAGGCGATCATCGACGACCACATCCCCATGAAATTCACCAGAACTTGCATCCAAAAGAGATCACTATTGCTTTTCCTAGGTTTTTCTTGGATGTGTTGGAACAAAAAACCAAACAAACTTCTAATTATAAGACCCTATTTTCGTAGCTTGTCATGTATCTCCTGCCACGCACACATCAAGAGTCAAAGTCCACAACCACAGTTACCACGCTAGACTCCACTTTCTTGCTTTTAATTGCTTCTCGCCCGCCTCCAATATAATGTTCTCAACCAAAAATTTTATGGATATTACTTTGGAAAGAAAGTCCACATAAACGTCCCAGTCAAACAGCAAAATCTGGAGCATGAGTGGTAACATTTTCCCTGTGTTGGATAATTTCTCCCAACTTCTTATCAACGTTCTTCTTGCTTTGCGTTACAACTTCCCAGTTTCGTCTCGGTCGTCATCGGATCATAGAGAGGCAAAAACATAAAAAAAAAGGGCGAAGATTAGTATTTCACCTCGAAAAAAGAGTACCACAGTCGCATCGATACTCTCTAGTGCCACAGGTCTTGGAGTGCGCCTTCCAATCCGACTGAACCGCGTACCGCTTGGAGCACTTCTCGCACTTCCACTTCTTTTCTCCGTGCTTCCTGCAGAAGTGCTTCTTGATCCCGGTCAGATCGCCAAGCGCCCTCGACGGGTGGTTGTGGACACACGTCTTCTCGGGGCAGACATACACGCGCTTCCTCGGCTCCTTGGTGCTCCGTTGCTTCAGCTTCCACGGCAGGTTGTGCCCTCGCCGGTGGAGCTGCAGGTTCTGGTCCCTCTGAAACCCCTTTCCACATATTTCGCACAAAAATCGATTCGTCGCCATCAGGGTCTTCGGAGATAGAGCTATAACTTCAGCTTCTGGATCTGTGGGAAAAAAAAAATGCACAAATTAACAAAGAGATTGAATACCCAGAATTTGTTTGGTGCAAAGTAAGCATTTTGACTTCTGGATGAACCCGATTATAGCCCCTGAATCTTCACTATACAAAACTAGAAGAAGAAGAAGAAGAAGAAGAAGAAGAAGAATATAACAAGTAAACTTGCCTGGAGTTCCTGGGAGATTTCTCTTCTTCTTGGTGGTGGAAGGTGGTGGTGGTGGATTGGATCCAGGAATACTTGGGTCCTGATGAGCAAAGCCATTTGGGATCACTTCTAGTGAAGCCATGCTCTCTAACATCTCTTTCTCTCTCGAACACGGTTGACTCTTATGTCTATTAAGAAAAGCTCAACAACACACACATGAGTTTAACAACAACCTCAGATGGAAATTTCAGACAAAACCCAAGAGAGCTGGTATATATTTATGCTCTTAACCCTAACAACAGGGTCCAGCTCTCTCTCTCTCTCTCTCTCTGATATAAATTTTAGTTAAAGTTGTTCGTATGGTGTTGTTAAGTAAAGTAATGTTGAAACTATATATTTATGGGCGGCGGTGAAAAGTTGAAATGAGGGAAGAGGAGTTGCGGGCAAGGCAGAGAGAAAAAAGGTGAATGATGACACTTATGATGAGGTTGAGGGGAATAGGTTGTCTCTTTGCCTTTTGCGCACCGATTGGAATGATTATCCAATAATTTTCCTTAGCCTTTTGTGTTTTTCCTATTTGTCTATTTGTATTCTCTCTTCCAATAGCCCTTTATGAATTCCCTTATTCTCTTTTTTTTTTTTTAAAGAGTCTATACAAATATTGACAGTTGAGACCCTATCAAATAAGATTTATTTCCAGAATATATAAGAGCTCCTAAGGAGTGTTGAAAATCTCTGCATTTGTGATTATATGTTCGGGCTTACTTGTGAAAAGTTCAGTTTGTAATCTTCAAGTTGATGGCGTGAAAAAAAAGGTTCTAGAAATTTGAACTATTCTAAAACAATTGCAACATACAATTTAGATTTTCACACTTTCCTCACATAGTAAGGCTCATTACGCGTGAAGACAGAAGAACTCATCGAAAATTTAATGCAACAATTATACTTCTTACACAATAATTGAATTACTCATTTTTCAATAACGTGATTATTTTTCATCAATAGGTGGAAAACACTTTTTTTTTTAAGTCCGAAAAATCTCAATTCTATTTGTTAAGCATGTACACAAGTGATGCATAAGCTATTTTCTCTGTGTCATACATCTATCATTTGAAGTTCAATTTCAAACAAACTTCTCGTACTAAGAATGGTGGATTGGTTTTTCTTTGTCAAAAGATGCAATAATGAAAAAAGGAAACTTACATGTGATAGAGACCGAGTGAGTTTGACCCGCAAGGCATAAGTATCCAATCACACCCCTTTTCATCCTTATTCCCAAAAACGTAAATTAAATTCCCTCGGTAAGTTTCTGGCTCAACAGTTACTCTTTATTTTGCTAATTTTCATGGGTTTGGATTAAGAAAAAGTGTTCTTTTTCTTTCTGGGTTCTTGGAACATGGGGATCTTTTAAATCTCCCATGCACGTGGCGACATGCACGTGTCCACCTGGCAAGCCAGGTGAACCCAACGCAAACGACGAAACATAAGACATTGAAAGGAATAATCGTCCGGATGGCAGTTCTTTGCGAGACCATGGATCTCCTTGTCAAGATCTCAAATCCACTTTGTCATTTTTATCCATTTTATAAGCTAAGAATTATTAATGTTGCAAGGGTTTTTACATTAATACCAAGATTTATACAGGCAGTTTACCATCAAGTACGGAAAAATAATAACACAATCCCCCATTGAAAACAAAATTACATCTAGTTTGGTTATTGAAAACCAAATTTTTTGGTTGAAGCGCTATGGTCTAATGAATTTTGAAGTGAAAGGATGGGGATCCTCTAAATTTAGATGGGTGGAAATTTAATCGGTGAAGCTACTTTTGGACCAAAATACCCTTGTGATTTAGGAAAAGTTATTTAAAAAAACCAGAGATCCTACACCTCCCCTCCTCTCTGTCTCTATCCTTCCCCCTCCCCTACCGCAACAAATCCGGGCAAGTCGCCAGCCACTCCCCCGCGCCGACGCTGTCACACTCCGTCTTTTTACTGCCTTAGCCTCCCATCCCCGCCGTTGTGTTCGAGATCACCAGCCATCAACTCGAGTAGTACCGTACTGTTACTACTAGAGGCAAAGTCGGAAATAGGTGAAGGGGAAAAAAGGAGATGAAAGAAAATGGAAAAGAAATCTTGACTATTGCATAACACATTAACACATCTGATGCGGTGTCAATCTCTCAAGAAGGTAAATTTAATATGTACATTTACCCTATAAATATAGAGGATCCCAATTCCTTATGGAGCACCGTACTAAGTAGAATACATCATAATGTGGATGCCATGCATATTATATGTAGGAGTATGAGTATGTATGTTGCCCGTTGAGTCAATTTTTAAGTCTGAGCGGTTGGTCAATTATTGATTGGTAGATAGTAAACCTAATTACTGATATTTTGTTCCTCTCCTTTTTTTGCCAGCACAAGCACTAGTACACGCTTTTCTTTAAGGAAAGAAAATAAAACTTTCGGTTGTACTTCGAAGGCTGCTTATAAACCACCATCATATGTCAAAAAAGTGGAAGTGGTAGGTCTTGAATTACATAATCCACACGTTTTTCCTTTTCCTTTTCCTTTATTTTTGTTTGGTGGTGAGTAATTAATTAACTTGAGCGAAAATATTGATAAATTGCTTCTACGCAAAGCAAACTAAAGCGAACCATGTAATGAACAAGGACCAATGAATCAAATGCGTTCTTTCTGTATTCACACGTCAGTAAATAGAGAAAATCATGCACAATGTAGATCAAAGCCACCTTTTCCCCCATTTTTTTTTAAAACTCACAGACATTATTTAATCATACCCGTCAGGTAAAGATGTGGACTGATTCATGTATGTAGATAGACGCAGGGGATTTTGAACGTGTTTACGAAATTAAAAGATGAAAAAAAATTAGGAAACGTGAGAAGAGGTTAAAAGACAGCGAGCTGACAAAGGCAGTGAATTTTTGGAAGTGTGAGAAGAGCGTCTGCTTGTGGGCTGACTTTTGCTGTCAGTCCCCTTAATCATAATCTAATCATTCCCCAATTCTTTACGATAGTTCCTTTGGACTTATGCTGTTGAACTTTGGCGACTTGAGAATATTCTCTCTTCCTCCCAACGACAGCAACCCCTCACACTCTTACAACTTTCAAGGCCCCTCGCAAAATCAAGATTCCTACACAAGCTCTCTCTCTCTGGGAGGCAATCGAAAGATATAATTTTCTTTTGTGGAATTTCAAAGAACAGTCCTTGGGGAAAAGCAAAACGTTGTCACCACGGGTATGTTTGTTCTTTGGTTGTCTGTTTCTGGTTATAATGAAGGAATGACTGTGTTCTCTCTCTGTGGGTAAGTGTGTCTCTAGATGTGTGTCTACTGTATATATTCACTTGAGTAATTCAAACAGAGAGAGTTCAAAAGGTATTGGTTTTTTCCTAGTATCAAGGCATGGACATGACCCGGGCTTGATATGGAATTTAGCTTACAAGGAAATGAGTCCAAGTCATGTGAAGTTGCACTGTTCCTTTTATTCCCTTTCTTGGAAGAGTTTATACTGGGAAAGAGATTTTAGGGTTTGTCTTGTAGCATGTGTTGTCCTGGGTGGAATTCCAAGAAAGTATAGCGTGACTTAGGTTTTTTTTATAGTAGCAACCTACATATATATTTTAATCCAAAGGAGATACGTAGCTGGGTTAAGAGTGATAGGAGTTGGACCATCTTGGAAATGTGGATGGACTGTAAAATTAATTATATAAGGTTCTCTTGATTGGGCTTAAATGAAAATTTGCCACTGAAAGAAACATTAATCAAGATGTTAAATTGAGACTCGTGAGAATACATGCTTTTATCTGTTTCATATTGTAATCCCATGCCCAAGCAATGTGGACTCTAACGTTAAATATAAGATCCAATTCTGACCAAGATATTCATGATCGTGAAGAGATACCTGTAGTAAAATCCTTCATGTAAAATCTTCGCAAGTCTGCAGAAGCTATTTCAAATTTTTCTTTCTAAAAACAAGGTAATCCCCTCTTCTTCTAAAGTCTATCCGGTGTAAAATCCATTTACAAAGTAATATCGCGGTATAACAATGTCGAACACGAATCATTTATTCAAGTGTCCATTGGTAATTTGTCATGTCATTTTGTAACCCATTTTTATATTAGCCAATATTACTCTACTTTATAATACTATTCAAATGCGATGTTACATAAATATCGGTGATTGGAGTATAATTGCTGGGAAAAGGATCTTTCTTTGCTTTTGAAAATTTACCCAGAAAGGAGAGCAGATTTAGGTCGAGGAATCCACGTTTGTGAAGCCCACATGCTTTTTGAATATAAATAAAAGTGGCAAGGAATATGTGCCTTTTCCCAGACCAATTCTCTATTTCAACTTTAGTTTTCTTTTTCTTTATAGTTTTCTTTTTGTTTGCTTTACTACTTTTATATTCGTTATCTTTGACTAACCTTAACCTAGCAGTTCTTTGCTTGTTGAACTAAAGTAGGCCCAACCTTTCTTACAAGCACTGTAAATCTCTGGATGTGAATATACTTGAGAAGATCTTTTGCTTTATAGCTTTCGAGGTGGATTAGGGTTGCTGTTGCAGATAATATATCGATGCGACTAAATCATTTTATGTTTTGTATGACTTCGTTCTCAGGTATATACCCAAGCCATGTTCAATCAAAGGGGGAAGGAGACAGATAGAAAGAGGGGGATAGGAGGGAGAAAGTGTGCCGTTTGCGTATTTGATCAGCTCAAGGAAAACTTTTGAGATTTTACAACTCGTACTCTCAGAATTTGGTTTTCTATCATACGTAGATGAATGGACTAAGAAAAGAGGCAATTTCAAACATATTTGGGTTTTGTTTGTTACGATTTAAATGTACACGAATTTTAAAATTATTATGGAAATATTATATGTAGATTACATGTTAACATTTACATAATGTGAAAGTTTTAAAATGTCAAAATTAAAAAGAGTTAAAATGCGCGCCACATAAGATTTCAAAATAGCAAAAATCCAAAAGTAAAAGTTATCCGGACGAACTCTTAGCTTTTCAAGTGCAGAGAGAGAGAGAGAGAGAGAGAGTCGAAACTAAGCAAGTCCTAAAAAGGCTTCATCCTGATCCTCGTTCAAAATCTCGAGATCACTAGGATGTAAAGCAACTAGAGGGTATTCCCTCCTCCTAGGAAAGAAAAAGATACAGAGGGACAGCGGGCTCCAAAGATGCGTTCCTTAGCTTTTCGCATGCGGAGAGAGAGAGAGAAGACTCATGGAGGAAAGAGAGAGAAGTCTCTTAGCAAAGAGAGGACTCCTGGAGGAAAGAAAGAGAAGTAATGCTACATGTACAAAAAGATTCGCCTAATACTTTTTAAAAAAACCAAACTTTATGTTTAGTATCAATTTTACCATAAACTTTTTTTTTACCTACCCAAATGATGGGTCAACCTTCATGGTATGTGCTACGTCATTCAATAAGCAAGAACATTACATAGAGGGAATAAGAACACCACGAGTGTCATAACTTTCGTAAGACGCTCACTTAAGTGCTATAACTTTATTTTCGACCACTTAAGTGTCAAAACTTCCAAAAAGTAGTCACTTGAGCTCCATATTTTCAATCGATCATTTAAGTGCCAATTTTTTTTTTTAAAATATGTCCACTCAAGTGTTGAAAATCCAACGTGATATAGCACTTATGGTGAATATATTTAAAAAGTTATAACACTCAAATAATCGATTGAGAAGATTTAAGACATTCAAGCGATCGGAAAAAAAGTAATGGCACACAAGTGAGCGCATTACATAAGTTATGACACTCAAATGATCGAAAAAAAAAAGTTATGGCATTCAAATGAGCGCCTTACGAAATTTATAACATTTGTGGTGTCCTTTTCCCTTACATGGAGAAAAAGTGAACAAACTTTATAAAAAAAAATTGGCCTTGAGTAAGAAAAGGATACTTTCTTATTCTATTTTCCGTTTGTGTCAAATTTAAGGAAACTATTTTTTTATTTGTCCATAGAAGAAAAATGAACTAGTTGATGAGGACTATAAAAATGAGTGATTGTATTTCGATCAATTTTGTAGGGATCGATCTTGGTTTTAATTTCTTCTAATCTCAAGCCAATTTTTTTTATCGAGATACTAAGGGTGCGTTTGGTAACGTTTCTGCTCCCGGGAACAATTTCTTTTCAAAAATGGTTTTTTCTATTTCTATTTCGGAGAACAGTTTCTAAGCAAAGGAACGTGTTTGGCAATTTATATTCTTGGAATAGGAAAGGAACATAAATGTGTTTGGTATGACCCTAAAAATTTCTATTCTCAATTTTTTTTTCATTTAATTATAAAAAATGTCAATGGAGGTGGTAGTAGCCAATGTCGGGTGGTATCGAGCGATGGCGGTAGTTAGCAGCGGTGGCGGTCGGTGTTGGGCTATGGTGGCGATGGGGGTGCTAGTCGGTGTCGGGCGGTTGTGGGTGGCGAAGGTGATGGGTAGCAGCGGCAGCGATGGCTAAGGCAGGTAGTATCGGGCGGTGGCGGTAGTGGCCGGTGGAGGTGGTGGCTAGCAGTGGTGGTGGCCGGAAGTGGTAGCCAGTGTTGGGCGATGGCAATGGTGGGGGTGGTGGTCGGTATTAGGCGATTGTGGGTAGCGGAGGTGGTGAGCGACGGCGGCGGTGGTGGTCGATGGCGGCGTAACAATGGCGATGGTGGTCGGAGGTGATGGCCGATGTTGGGCAATGGTGGCGGCGGGGGTGGTGGCCGGTGTTGGGTGGTTGTGGGTGGCGATTGCGGCGGGTGACCAGTGATGGTGGTGGCCGGCGGCAGGCGGTGGACTTGTGGGCGACAATCGGCGGTGGAAAGAGTGGCGAGAAAGAGTGAGAGTGAAAGAAAGAAGCTAATTTTTTTTTGTTCCCGGGAACAAAAAAGCAAATTTTTTTTGCTTCTTGTTTCTGTTCCAAATCTGTTCCCGAGAACAGAAATAGTTTTTTGGAACAAAAAGTTACCAAACAGGTTTCTGTTCTAAATCTGCTCCCGAGAACAAAAGAACAGAAAAACAGAAAAACAGAAACGTTACCAAACAGACCCTAAGAGTTTTTTGGTAACACGAAAAAGGAACTTGTTCAAAAAACAGTTTCGAAAGAAATTATTCTAAAGAAATGTGGTATGATTTTTCTGTATTTGGTTTTCATTTGCAAATAAGATGGATGTCATTTTTTTTATATTTGTTGTCGAAATACACTTTTGAGAAAAGAGTGATACAATCTCCAAACTTGATGCGGGTGCCGATCTCTCGAAGTTGATTGCTAAGACCTGGGTTTGGGTGCCTGCTGGACCTGGGTTGTGGCGGTTGAGGTCTTAGGGCGTGTGCCTATGTCCTGGGTTTGAGCGGCTAGGGACCCAAGTTTGTGTCGCTGGGAATCGATTTTGAAATGTTAGGTTGCCAGGTTTGTTACTGTTTTGGGCACCAAGGACTTTAATCCGGCCCATCGAGCACCTGAGTCCGAGCGTTGGTGACTCGGATCCTAGCACTGGCCATTGGGGGCTCAATCAGGGCGGCCGGAGGTTCTACGCTTGGGCGTTAGGAACTCCAGTTGGGGTCGTGCGGGGTCTCAGCTAGGATAGTCGAGGACCCAGATTGAGCACCCGCTTTGCAAGTTGTGTCAATAACTCAGGTTCGACAGCGGGGGATCCAAGTTAGGGTGCCTGCATCTCGGGGTCAAGCATTGGTGTCCAAGGTTTGGGAGCCAGGAATTTGAGTTCAGGTGCTTGGGTCACATACCAAGCCACCAGGGACTTGAGTCCGACCGCTAGGGCTTTGGGTCCAGGCTGTCGAGTCTCAATTCCGACTACTGGGGACTCGAGTTGGGGTGGCAAGGGTCTTGAGGGCGAGTGTAGTATCCCAAGTTGGGGCACCCAAATCCCGGGTCCGGTCATTGAGTCCTGGGTTGAGGCAACTTTTTATCTTCTCTAATCTTGTGCTAAACACACATACATTTGCATTCAACCTTCTTATACCGCGAATAGTTTCGTACCATGAATGATGAGACTAAAGTAATTGTGTCACTTAGTGAAAGAAAGATTGAATTCCACTTAGATTTTTGTTCATTGACTAGAGCACTAGTCCTCACAAGGCATCGTTCCTTTTCCTCACACTGTAAAAGACTCTGGTCAAACGGACAAGAACTCCAATCATGGAGGATGTTATAGTTTAAATAGTGCCTGTTTTCCATTTGATGATCGAGACGGCATCACTAACATAAAAAAAACGTAGATTTCCGAAATGCAAGTGGAAATTGTCAAGCATGCAAATATATCCTATTAAAAAATGGTGCCCAAATTGCTTTAATTTCCTTCCTTTTCAATGAAAGTGTCTCTTACTAGTCATAAAATTTGCAAATTATAAACATATGTCCAGATTTTGATTCGCACCTTATCTACGGACCTCGGTTGGATATCCCATGAATCTAGAATTATTAGCTTAAGGTGAATTTTCTCGTCATAATGATCTGCTTCTTGATAATTGGCTAAAATTATCGACTAATTTTTTAAGAAACTAATTTCCTTTTCTGTTTTCTTGATCTTTTATTGAACATTACTTTGTACTAAATTTGTAGCTAGGCTGAAGTGAGCGCCTTCTCTCTAGGACATGGAATAGACCACCACCACATGAAGATCAATCAACAATTTCCGTACAATTTCCTTATAATAAAGATTAGAGATTATCTTTTGGGCTTGAAAGCAAAGTTAAAAGCACCCAAGTCTCTCCTTTTCCTTCTGCGTGGAAAGAATGGTCCCTACCTCTTTCCATAAAAGTATGCAATTAACCCTAGAGAAAAAGCAAAGTCCCATAGCAAAAGCTTAAAACAAGGCCTATCATGTACAAGCACTAAAGCTCCGCTAAAGAAATTCAATAAAAGAGCCAAGGGAACCTATTATAACATAAGATCAAGACTTGCATGGTTGGTGATTGTCTATCCTCTCAAATGATGGATTTCTTGGCAGAGCAAGAGACAAATTTGTGTTAAAAAATGGGGTTTGGAAACATTAAACATTTAAGGGCCATACATTCCCCACCATTGATGTAAAGGCTAAAAGAACAATTTGTAGCTAGACCAAATTGCACGCACAAAAGATGTTATGATAGAAATTAAAAAGTGAACTTTGTCTTCATAGTGCCCAATCAGGTGGGTCTCAAAGGACATTGTTACAAGGCAACTAGCTAGAGAAAGATATTTAAGATGACTATGTATTGACTCGAGTACAATGACTGGAGGGTGTCTTTCTTAAGTGTGTGATGATTGCTTCCTTTCGATTCTCTATAGATCTACTTCTTGATTCTTGATATGGATGTGAGATTTGAGCGGTATACCCGTAGGTTGATTTGAAATATATCTATTAACAAAGATGCATGATCTTCGAAAAAGCTTGTGAAAAGTTCCATCATTGGGGTGTAACTAGGGGCAAGGAATGAAGTTCTTCATGCATCTAGCCTTTTGCATGAATTGAATATACGGCAAACGCTCTATTGCACGTTTGAACAAAGCCAGTTGTAATGAGTAATTTATTTATGGCCAAATTGCAGAGAAAAGCCCAATCACTAACCAATTTTCAAATTATCACAAAAATGCCCGATCTTTTATTTTCTTTTTAATTCTAACCCACCGCTAATCTTTCGTCCGAAGAGTGATATATGGTACTTGCATGGTGCCAACATGGGAAAATTGTCCAAAAAGTCCTAAACCTATTGCATTTTTATCAATTCAGTCCTAAACTTTTCAATTTTGCTAATTGAGTCCTAAATATTTTCACACTTTGCCAATTGAGTCCATCCGGCCAAATTTGGCTGGAATTTGCTAACGTGGACGTTGGCCGTCCTACGTGGTACAGTCGGCACTGACGTAGATAATTTTCAATAATATTTTAATATTTTCTAGAATTTTTTTTATTTTTTTCTTCCCTCTCTTTTTTCCTTTCTCTTCCCTTTGTCGGTGGCTGGCCACCAGCCATGGCCCTAGACGGCTGGCCTTGCCTGGGCGAGGGCCTCCGTCGCCCGCCACAGGCGAGGGATCCCATCACCAGATTTGGCCTGGGTGATCTCACCCAACCCTCACCCAGCCTCGCCTGTGGCGAGCGAGGCCAGCTGACCACCAACAAAGGGAAGAGAAAGGAAAATAGAGAGGGAAGAAAAAAGAAATTTTTTTATAGAAAATATTATTAAAAATTGTCCACGTCAACGCCGACTATGCCACACAAAACGGCCGACGTCTACGTTAGTAAATTCTTGTTAAAATTGGTTGAATGGACTCAATTGGTAACGTATGAAAAGGTTAAGGAATCAATTGACAAAATTGAAAGGTTTAGAACTGAATTGGTAAAAATGCAATAGGTTTATGACTTTTTTGATAATTTTCCTTGCAAACATAGGAGTATTTCCATAACTAGCCAACCAAAGACTTCAAAATCCTTTACAAAAAGGAAAAAAGAATACCAAAACTTATGGAACAATAAGAGGGGAAAAATTACAATGATGGCGTGCACCTGGACGTAAACCGACATGTGGTTATATTTAAAAATATATGAAAAGATAAAAACCCAATAAATTTTATGAAAAAAAAAGCTAAAGTTCAAATGAAAACATCTAAAATCAACATGAAATCTAGAAAAAACACAAAGAAAGTAAGAGAAAATTCTTGGGAGCAATATGTAAATCATAAATATTAGTCATCATATTTTAAAATTATACGACATTGCCATAATGGCAGTATGTGGGCGCCACGTCACTAAAGCTAGGTTTAGTTCAGCATTCTCAAGGAGCCTGAAAGCTCATTGAGGAAATGTTGGGGTATTTGACAAACAGCTTTCAGCTAAATTTTTGCTTTGGAAATGCTGAAAGCCCAATGTTAGAGGAATCAGCATTGAGCTTTCAGCATTTACAAAACTAAATCAAACACATCCTAAGTTATCAACGGTTCTTTGGATGGAAAATTAACTGCATGATAGATTTGAAACAAAATCAAAAGGTTGCGTATTTTTTTAATAACATGAAAAGTCCGGATAAATTTGAAAGTCGAGGCGTTCGACCTTTTTTTTTGTGGAGTCTAGCCTTTATATATTTTAAGTACGCCATATGGCCCATAATATATGATTGATATAGCACATTTACTCTGTGTGGCATCAAACTTTTGGTTTACCTGGAGCAGGATATATTGCATATGTCACGTACGTACGTACATTTACTTGAATACTCATAAAGAAAAGGGAAAAATCCACTAAAAATCTCAAACTTTACCCTCTGTGACACATTTACCCTAAACTTTTTTTTGTGAAACCAAAAATCCCAAACTTTGTCCTCTATAACACATTTACCCCAAACTTTTTTCTGTGACACCAAAAATCTCAAACTTATACTTGTGTGACACATTTACCCCACATGAAATAAAAAGATAAATTTACCCCAAGCTTTTTTATTTTCATTTTTTATTAAATAGAATATTTTAAAATATTTTTAAAAAAGAAAAATAGGGGAATGGCGGTAGGCCCTCACCGCTGCCGCCCCTGTCACTAGGGCAAGCCGGCGGGGGCTTGGCCAGGCCGCAAGTGAGGGTCGTCGGCCCTTGCCGAGGCCCCGGCGACCCCCGCCAATCTTGGCCGAGCCCCCTCCAGCAATAAGGGCAACAACAAGGGCCTACCGCCCTTCTCCTAGTTTTCCCTTTTTTATTTTTTGAAAAATATTTTTAAACGTTCTATTTAATTTATTTTTTAAAAAAGTAAAAGACGAAAATGCCCTTGATCAGGCAATTTTTTGGGATAAATATGTCATATGGATAAAAGTTTGGAATTTTTGATGTCACAAAAAGAAATTTTTAGTAAATTTGTCACACTATACAAATTTAGAGTAAATGTGTCACACGGATACAAGTTTAGAGCAAATATGTCACAGAGGGTAAAGTTTGGGATTTTTAGTGGTATTTACCCTAAAGAAAACCTATAAGTTATTCACAAGTTGATATACGTAAATGCTCTTTTTGCACACTAATATTAATTGGAAAGTTTTGAACAATCTATTGACACCCAAAAACGACCCAACATCAGTGAGAAACGTTAGGGGAATGGCGGTAGGCCCTCACCGCTGCCGCCCCCGTCACTAGGGCAAGCAGGCGAGGGCTTGGCCAGGCCGCAAGTGAGGGTCGCCGGCCCTTGCCGAGGCCCCGGCGACCCCCGCCAGTCTTGGCCGAGCCCCCTCCAGCAATAAGGGCAATAACAAGGGCCTACCGCCCTTCTCCTAGTTTTCCCTTTTTTATTTTTTGAAAAATATTTTTAAACGTTCTATTTAATTTATTTTTTAAAAAAGTAAAAGACGAAAATGCCCTTGATCAGGCAATTTTTTGGGATAAATGTGTCATATGGATAGAAATTTGAAATTTTTGATGTCACAAAAAGAAATTTTTAGTAAATTTGTCGCACTATACAAGTTTGGAGTAAATGTGTCACATGGGTACAAGTTTAGGGCAAATATGTCACAGAGGGTAAAGTTTGGGGTTTTTAGTGGTATTTACCCTAAAGAAAACCTATAAGTTATTCACAAGTTGATATACGTAAATGCTCTTTTTGCACACTAATATTAATTGGAAAGTTTTGAACAATCTATTGACACCCAAAAACGACCCAACATCAGTGAGAAACGTTAGAGCTGATTTGTCGACAAAAGAATCTTGCGGTCAAGAATCGATAAGTGCCTATTGCAAGATTGGCATCAGACAATTCATGATGCCATCGATCATAGGGAGATCGATATGATCGATGGCATCTATCAACACACAACAACTGGTCAACCACATCCCTAAATTTTTAATTTGTTCAATGTAGCCTATAGACTTTTGGTTCATGTTCAATTTAGTCCTTAAACTATATGAAAAAGTTCAATATTGTCATTCCATTAATTCAAGTTCAGAAACAATATTGAATATTTTCATATAATTCATGGACTAAATTAAATATGTACCAAAAGTTCAAGGACCATATTGAACAAATTAAAAATTGAGGGACCATATTGTACATTGGGCTAAAGTTTATGGACCATATTGAACAAATTAAAGGTTCAGGGATCATTTGTGTCATTTTCCCAACTGATAAAGCATATTGTTGTTAGCACAAGTAAAGACCGCATTGACCAAATTAAAAGTTCAAGGATCATTTGTGTCATTTTTCCAACTAATAAAGCATATTGTCGTTAGCACAAATAAAGACCACCAGAGCATATCCTAATGACCACACCTCGAAAATAGTGTAACGACCCATATCCCTCGTTGCAAATTCGCTAAAACCCATCAAGCAATTTTGGATTATCACCGGTGACAATCATGTCATCTACATATAAAAATAGAGTTATAATGCCAAGATCTGATTTTTGAATGAACAACGAAGGATCTACAATGCAACAAGAGAAGCCGTGCTCTTGATGTTTGCTTTAGGCCATACAAAGCTCTCTCTAGGGTGGTTAATAGCTGACGACTTACGTCTAGAGATTGCATCGTGCAACTGTTCTTCATTTTATTATTGCTGCAAGATACACTAGAGTATACACCTGCCACCCGGCCATTTTTGTGATCTTAGTTACAGGAATTAATACTTTGGAGTGCCCCCCAGAAGGAGTCGGCATCATTTTGTGATCTTGCTTTGTTAATAATTTATTGCACGAGTGTCTGTAATTATTTTGTGACTAATTTAATCTTTATGATTTTCGAGGACAGCAATTCTACAACCATATATTTTTCTTTGAATCTCAAGGCTGCTGAGCTATGAAAAATGTCTTAGCTCCTTTTTCTCCTATACAATTTGCGCATTATTCAAGAGATAGTCACATCATTTAAAGTAGACTGGCCTAAAGCTCGAGCTCATGAACATTACCTAAAGTAGACTGGACTTTCTATATGATATCGATAGATAGATACAGATCGCCATATTCTCTACTAATTACTTAAAAGGAAAATTGGTTATTTGCACGCTCCCGTAGCCCTGATCAATCGTTGGACAAACGATTGTATTTGCCTCTCCCTCATGTTAAATTCGAACTCGAGACAGATCTAACAATTTCTAATTGGTATGCAGAGCAATAATGTGTCGATTTTTTTTTTTACCTAATTAAGGAAACTTTCTTAGGATTATATATTATAAGTGGAGGTTTGCATTTTAGATGGATTATGTAGCCTTCATCATAGTAAGACTTGAATCATGTCCTTCACGCCGTGGCCCGTGACGCAAGAGCCCAGAAGCACTTTTGGCGGGCTCATAGTTATAAGGCCCAGTCCGATCTTGTTGGGCCCGAGGCAGGCCAGCACAGTTGTTTTCCTGATGGGCGGGCCTTGGCGATATCCGGATCTAGTTCGGGTAAAAGAGAAATCGGTATTCGGGTCGGGCGGTCTCTCTCTCTCGCTCGCTCTGTGTCTCCCTCTTCCGACTGCAAATTTGAAGTCTGTCGAAAAATTCCGAGCGGTTCGAAGCGATTGTTGCCGGAGATGGACACAAAATCTCTGGCGAGATCGAAGAGAGCTCACTCTCTGCACCACAGCAAGAAGCACCATCCCAGTCCGAAACCCAAAGCCCCGCCGGGAACTTCGGGCGACGCGGCGGCGAGCGCGAGCAAGGCATCGGGAAAGCAAGCTCCCGAGAAAGCCCAGTCGCGGCCGAAACCGAAGCTGCCTTCGAATTGGGACCGCTACGAGGAAGAAGAGATCGATTCGGGCCTCGCCGTTAGTGATGAGGTTCAGGTTTCTGATGTTCCGGTGCCGAAGAGTAGAGGGGCAGATTACCGGTTCTTAATTGCCGAGGCTCAATCTCAATCTCAGTCTGTTTCCGATGACCCTTTTCTGGATAGCTTTGTGTCCTTGGGTGATGTTCTTCCTGGTAAAATTCCATGCTTGATCTTCTGCTTTCGCATTTGCTCGTTGCTGCATTTGATTTGGCTCCGCGTTAACTCAGAGTTAAGAGTTTGATCTGGATTGTTACTTGGTACCTGCATCAGGACCAACTGTTAAATTTGATGTTATCGGCGATTTTCATTAGTTGTCGGAAGGAGTTGGTACTATTTTGTAGACAGGAGGGGTGGTGTGAGAAAAGTGTAGTTATTTCATTTGTAGGTGGATGATTCTATGAATGATTTGCATTATTTTTTGCATTTTATGGAAAGATTGCTGATTCATACCATTCTGGGGAGGCTGGTTTTGTTGCTAATTGCATTGATACTTCATTCTGTGGCCCTCGTCGAACTTATGTTTCGGTTTGTAACTTTTCTGTTGGCTTTTGGCAGAATTTTCCGGTGGAGGAGCAAGTGCTTTGCTTTCAGTTAGGGGAGAGGCGGTCTTGTCGTGGGCCAATGAGGACAGTTTCATTGTGGATGATAAGGCAACTTCGGGTCATGAGGTACGTGGCCTTATTCACTTTCGGCATTTACTTCGTTTGACAGGTTCTTTCTTTGAGGATTTTAGTTGTGTTGCACAAGGCTCTGTCGTTGTTAAAGGAATTTGTTAGTTCAAAACGAGTCGTATGGGGAAGGATGGCACTGCTTATTACTTTGTAAAGATCATGTAGATGAAAGTGATTTTCTATCTCAAGTTCTCAACCCCCTATAATTTCCGAGATATATGTGGTCATTGTGTGACTTGAGCAGCCTCGCTCTTCACATGTACACATGTTCTTGATGTTGTGTGTTAGGATCATTTTGATTGCTTTTTCATAGCAGTGGACAAATTGGATCGTACTGTTGTCTAACTAATAGTCTCTATCAAAGTGCAAAGTCATTGTTTTAAAGATGCATCACCATACATTTTGAGAGAGAGAGAGAAGAAGAAGAAGAGATGGAGGGAGGGAGGGAAGTGGAGCACAAGCAATAGTTTTGTGTGATGCAAGCTGACGTGTCTGGAGCTAGAATACGTTTCTGCGTAGAGTTATCTGAGGCTGGATTTTGTTATAATCACGATATTTTGGGGAGGCATTTTTCAAGCTTTTAGCTTCTATTAAATGAGATAACCTAATGTTTCGTCTACCTTTCCGGCACATAAACTTAACGCATTGTCTTTGATTTTAGTTTTTAAGTGTGATATGTCATCTACAAACCTCCACTCCATTTAAACGAATTCTTTTGCTTCATGCCAGCCACTTTCATTTTTGTTGTTGTTACATTTCAAGTATGCACTATGCAATCTGTCTGAATTCTGTCAAATTGCCTCCACTTAGTTTGTTGCTTCCGCTGTATGTATTATTCAGGTGCCATTTCTTTCCCTGAACTTGAACGCACTTGCGGAACAACTAGCAAAGGTGGACTTAGCTAAATTGCTCTTCATTGAGCCAGATCTGTTACCGCCTGAAATGGTATATCTCCTTTCCCAACTAATCTATCTGCAGAAGTTATATAAGAATTTATTTGAATTGAATGGTGAGTCATGTGGCAAAGTCCTTGGGTATAAATGGGCTGTGTACGTTAGCCATTCCATATTTTTGTTTGGTACTTGGCAAAGACAAGATTCAGTCATTCTGTTTTATGGTTAGAAGTTCGAATTTCTTGGGAAAGAACTTAATGGATGATTTGAAAGTTACAGTAAGGCTTCTTTAGTGACAATGGTTTCGTTTAAGTGTGAGATTTTAACAATATCATGTTGTCTTTATAGTCACCACAAGTAATCTACTTCTCGCAGAAAGAAGGTTTGCTGGAGAATTATTGAGATGCTTGACACTGGGCTTCTAATTATTTTTAACATAAGAAAATACAAATTACTTGTGCAAATTAAAGGCATGTCTCAGCCTCTGATGTCCATGCATGTACCTCTGAGACTCTGCCCACACATGCTTTGTGGCAAAAAGTACCGTCTCTGTGTGGCAACTGCTCTAGATATGGTGCATTGTATTGTTAATCTAAAATTATCAGGACAGGACGATTTTCTTGTCCAGCTCTTTGATCTAACTTGCTTCCTGAAAGTTGATATGGGTTCATTTACAGCAGAAATCACGTGGTAGTCATAAAGGAGTTTTTTCTGTCTAGGATCTGCTAAATGTTTGATTTCCTTTTTCCCTAAGAAGCGTATATTGGCACCTTGAGCGACAGATATCAGATACTTGCTAATATCATCTCTTTCACTGGTTGCAAGTTTTCCTCTGCAATATCTCGAACTAGAATTTGATTTCATGTGATTGATTTGTCAGCATACAGGGCCATACATTGCGAGCAGTGAAAATGCCTCTGACCAGATGCATACACACGAAACTGAAGCAGCTAAGAGTCAGTTAGATGGTACTCTTGATGATTTTGCTAGGGAAGAAAGAAGAGAAGAGGAACGTAAAGAGTCTGGAACGGGCAAAAGTAAATCAGATTCAGTATTAAACTTTCCGGTTGATAATATTTCTGTGGATACTAGCGAAGTTTCTAGCTTAGGACAAACCATAGTTCCAGAGTCCGCAGATCAGTCAATCAAGAAATCTGATATAGACCCAGAGAAGAGAAACTCCACATTTGAGGCAGCAGCTGCAGAAGCTGAGCTCGATGCACTTCTCAACTCTTTTAGTGAGACCAAGTTGACTGATCCATCTGGTTTTGGCTTCACTAAGTCCACCCCTGCTTTCCAAGAACAAACTCTGACGTCTATGCCAAAGGCCTCTGGGCGAGGCTTTATTTCCTCTGTGGCTACACCTGTGCCCGATTCTGCTAAGATCGATGTTCTTCTTGATGATTTACTCGAAGAAACCTCGAACTTTGCCCAACAAAACACTCAACTCAGTGTACTGCAACCCCAGCAGGTAAATTCTGTTGCAAATGGTGTTCAGTCTTCTCCTCCTGTTGTCTCTAGATCAAAAGAATTGGACGATTTTGACTCATGGTTAGACACCATTTAGCTGTTATTTAGCCTGAAGTCTCGTATGTATGTACTATAATTCCCCTCAATTGTTATACAAGGATGATCGTCCTCCTACTTTCCAAGCAAATGCTTTTAGTGCTCAGCGGGGAGTCTGGGTATTTATCTTCATTTTGGGGCGCAGAGTCTTTAAGACTTGAGACTGACAAGATGATTGATTGGCGCGTCAGTTTGGCTTAGTTTGTTTGACAACTCAGATATTTTTTTGTCTGTCGGCACTATACTTTTCAGACAGGTCATGTTTAAGCAAGTTGGTCTCGTTCGTGGAGTGATGGATTCCTGGATCATGATAATTCTTCCGACACTTCTTGCCTTACAGCCCCGTCGAGCCGTCCTGCTGATCGTGAAAGTCCCACGCGAAGAAGAACCGACTTCTTGTGCGAAGGTAGAAAGAACGTGCCGGGTCATGGAAATGGAGCGTGGGACAATCTTGATTCATATTCTTCTCATAGGCGATTCAGTCGAGTTCAACGAACCAAGTTTGACGCTCTCGAACTCTGGTTCCCGCTGATTTGTCATGGTGGTATCATGGCAGGATGAGAAAAGATGAAAAATAACATAATGAAGCTTCGCCCTCGGTTGAAGCTCGTCTTAGACAAATCATGCTCGAGCTCAACTGCGTGTAAAAGGTCGATAGCCGAAGCTAAATTCAACTTGGTAAACGACCACGTACCGTAAATCTTTCACCAACTGCAAGGGCATCCTGAGATTATCGGTTCTCCTGGTCGGCCTGCACTAGGAAACATGGTACGCCTTTCGACAGCATAAATATCTGTCAGACCATCACAGACATGCGCACATGAGGGACGCGACAGACGATTTATTATCGACTGCACTGGCTAAGAAAAACATTCATCATAGCAACTTCCAATATGAATCAAGGACGCTTGCTTGCTTTTTATTTTTCTATCAATGCATTCGAGTTGATCAAGTCGTTGGCGCGATTAAAAATTTATCCGGAGGGTCGGTGTGACGATACATGCTGTAAACAAGTAAAAATAAATTTAGATAAAGTAATTGGATGGGGGGAGAGAGAGGGGATTGTCTTGTGGCCCCTCACTATAGGAAAAAAATGGGAAAATTTGTCAAAAAAATCCTAAATCTATTACGTTTTTTCCGATTTAGTCTTGAACATTTCAATTTTATCGATTTAGTCCTAAACATTTTTATGATTTGCCAATTCAATCGTAAACTTTTTTATGATTTGTCGAATCAGTCCTAAACCTGACAATTCGGCAAATCATTAAAAGATTTAGGATTGAATCGGCAAAAGTGTAATAGATTTATGACTTTTTTGATAATTTTTCGAAAAAATAGTGGTGAGACTCTTGATAGTCAGACCCTCGCTAGTGGCTGACGAGTGATGCATGACCGTCGTCAAGAGTCGAGACGATTTTTACCACCCTTGTCGGTGCATTGCCAACCATCGACGATGACGAGTGCTGTTTCATCATCATTGGCTATTACCAGTAGGAGGGGACCTCTTTCTCTCCATCAATTTTCTTTTCTCTTTCGCTAATGTCGTGGATGGTACATGCCGCGACGACAACATGATATATGTTTACCAAGTTCCGTGACGAAAAAACTCGATTGCAATAAATCGAAAATGGCAATACAAAAATGGTCAGAAGATCATATTGCGAGAGAAAACAAAAAATAAGAAGAGTCCGTACGCACCGTTAGAGGAGGAAGAAGAAGAAGTAGAAGAAGAACACCACCACCACGATGTCTGAAACTAACTTGTCCTTAACCGACTTGCTTCCCACAATTATTCCAAATTCACAAAAAGGAGGAGAAGAAAATAAATCCTAAATTGCCTTTCCGTCTATGCAACTCCTCCTGAATGAATCCAGGAGGAACACAAAATTTTCCCTTCTATCAAAACAAAAATATGAAAAAGAAAAAAGAAAAAAAAGAAAAAAAGAAATGAAAAAAATAAGCAATTGAATCTTCTTTCATCAGGACCCATCAGAGCCACAGAGCTCCGGCTTCCTTCAGAGCTGGAACCAACTCCCCCGTGATGTGAGTCGTCATCACCCGGTCCAGCCCTCCGAACAGCCTCCCCCCGATGAACACCGCCGGGAACTGAACTCCCCCTCTTCCGCCGCCGGAGATCCTCTCCAGCTCCCCCACGACGGCGGCCTCGTCCTCGTCGCCGAACTCGCGGACCGCCGGGTTCGCCCCGTGCCCCTGCAGCAGCCGGTTCACCACGTGGCTCATGCAGCAGCCCCGCTTCCCGAACACCACCACCGCGCTCTCCGTCGCCGCGCGGCGCGTCCTCTCGCGGATGCTCGCGAGCTCCTCCTCCTCCTCCCGCCGTTCGCCGCCGGCCACGGCGCTCGGGTTCAGGAGGAGCGAGCGGTGGCGGCTCATCGAGCCGGCGCCGGCGCCGACCGGGAAGGGCGATGGCTCGTAAGGGATTGCTTGTTGCATGATTGGGTCTCGGTTTCTGAGATTTGCGAGAGGCTGATCAACGAGTGAGGAATTCGCGTTTGTGTTGTGTGCGAAGAGGCTGAAGGGGGAGGATATAAATGGTGGAGGGAGGAGAGAGAAACTAGAGAGAGAGGGGGAGTGGGTGAGGGATGACGTCACGTGACTAGAAGGAGTCGTGCGTCAATGACAGTTAGGCTTGGCTTTGTTGTCGGTTTAACGATGACGTTTGCACAATCGTCCCTAGAAATCGACTTTTTCCCCAATAAAATTATTTTTTTTTCGTGTGATATTGGTGTGGTCAAAGTGTGTTTTACGAAGCTATAATCAATAATGCGACTGATTTTATTTGAATTGCTAAAAGTCATGGTGGATGTGATTTCTAATTTTAATTTCTATCGATGAATAATTTCAATATCGAAGTATTCAACACGTAATTATTTTTTTTAAAAATGAGACATGCACATAAAATCACGTTGAATTGGTGAATTACCAAATGGCAGCTGATCACATGCCTTTATGTCGGTTGCATCGCTATATGTGGCATCTTACCTTCGCAAATAAATTTAAGGAAAGAATGTTAAAGAAAGTCCGCATTCGACATATTATCCTAGACAACACAGATCCAGATTAAATCCAATAACTCGACAACAAACTAAAAGCTGAATTGACCGACTTACTTGGCCTGAGGATAGGATACCAAATCGAGCCGGATGCAGTACCAAATACAGTAGATGCATGCATCCTTCAGCTATAGAAGGTATGTAATGCCATGGATTTGAACGAAAAGTGCAAGCTAACGCGTCGGGATAAGTAAGGAACTTGTCGATAACAAATGAGATTCGTGCAAGAAATTATGTGAATCAATTGAAACCCCATAACGAATTAGGATTTATCTTGTACAATTATCTAGGTTCTTTTTGCTAGATTTTTGTGAATGGCTATTAATGATGTAAATTCGTTTTATTAAGTTTAGTATAAGTGGAATGCACCAAAAAAATATTAATTTACCCCATTTTATTAAGTCTGCATCCGGCATATTATCCTGGGCAACACATATCTAGATGAAACCCGATAACTCGGCAACTAACTAAAAGCTGAATTTACCGACATGATGGCCTTAGGATAAGATACCAAATTGAGCCGGATGCGATATCAAATACGGCAAATGCATGCATCCTTCAGCTATAGAAGGTGCGTAATGACCTAAATTTGATAGAAAAGTGCAAACTTACGCATCAGGATAAGTAAGGAACTCGTCGATGACAAACGAGATTTCGCAAGAAATTATGTGAATCAATTGAAACTCCGTAATAAATCATGATTTATCTTGTACAGTTATCTGGGTTCGGTTTGCTAGATGTTTGTGAATGGCTATTAATGATGTAAATTCGTTTTATTAAGTTTGGTATAAGCGGGACTCACAAAAAAAAAGATGGCGTGGGAAGGAAAAGATGTTTTTATGGGGGTCTTTACGCATGGGGACACGTTATTGCCTGCGTAATGTGTGTCGCTAGCTAGCTCACGCAGTGCCGTTTTCCACGCACGTTAGAAAAGGAAAGGCGACATCGATTGACCGACAGTAAGTTTGACCTTTGTCCTGGTTTGGTTCTTTCTCGTAGGCCCTAAGCAAAGCTAAAACACACATGCACGTGATGACGTGTACGACAACGTGTGCACGTTTCTTGCTACGTATAAAAACAAATTAGGGTTGCCGATTATGGGCAGCCGTTTCCACGCTGCCCGAAAAGGGAATTTGGAAAATAAAAAGGACAAAAAGGTTGCGAGTTATTTCTAATTATACGCGTGGGTACGTATGCATGCTAGACTGATGGGTCAAGACGATATTAATTATTTAAATATTTCGACACTTTCCTTTACTTATAGACTAAAGTTTGGCCTAAGATTAAGGTGTACGCAAAAAAAGGATTTAGAAATATTTGAATTCACGACCCTTTATTTTAATAAGATGTGATATCTTATAGGACATTGATGAACTGTTCTAAAAATTTAAGTTAATAAATATTGTACATTGTTTGCTAACGTGCAATGCCAAATTAATACGTAATGATGGATTCCCTAAATTAACATGCATCGCCAACTCAAACTTTTTTAAAAAATAACTTAGGGGCACGAGCACAGTGTTTCAGCATGATGGAAGTCCATGGAACACCACACAAATCTAGTGAACCTGTTAAATTTGGGCCTTTAATCTGTGTAGGCGGTTTTGACCAAGAGTAGCTTGCATGTAGTTGATAGGATTTGAACAAATGATCACCAACTCCTAAATTGGAATTTCTCAATGCTTTACACAGTTGCATCAAGCTGGAGAGTTATTAAATCGAGAGAGAGAAAGGCCCGAGGGGGTTAAAGGTGAATTAGCAAACCTCGACCAATTAGCATTTCATGGGCAAATTCAAGGGTACACTTTTCTACATTGGACTAATGCGTTCAAAATTTTACTCTTTGAACTTTCTTAAGATTATTCGAATTGAGGATCACACAAAGAGGAGACTAGTAAACTCACTTGTTAATCTAGCGAGTTTAAGCCGACACCCCATTTTCTACTACTTTATAGAATTTGTTAGGCACGTGAGTCGCATTTAGACGGTTGGGATAATTCTTATTTGAAAAAAAAATTCATGAGAAACATTCGGTTTGATTTGACAGTTTTTGAATATACTTTGATTACTTTTGACCGGTCCGGCGCGGGGAAATCAGGAGGTGACGTCAGCGAGTGCGCAAGCAAACCAACTTCTTCGACCGCGGAGCGGGGATTCAAATCCTACGTGGCGCGGATATTACGCAATCTCCACTCCATACCGCACCGCACCATTGGAACAGCGACCTCTCCTCGTCTGCCACGTTTCCAGAAATTCTGTTCCTCTCGACTGCATGATTGTCGTGACTTATCATTGGCTCCACCGGTTCTGTTCCTGCCCATCAAGGATAATGTGTCTGACGTGAGCATGAATAAATCACGGGTCTAATATCCAAAAAAAACATTCAATTTTAACTTTTATTTTAATTTTACCTTTTATTTCATAAATAACCTTCAACTTTAAATCCAATTCCAATTCTACCTTAATTTTTTTTTATCTCATAAAAACCCACTACTTTAGGTTCAGTATCAAATTTATCCTAAACTCGTTTTGTCTCATAAAGAAAATCTTACCTTTAAGTTTAGTTTTAATTTTACTCTAATTTTTTTTGTTTCATAACACACCAACTTTTATTAAATCTCAAATCCACCTCTATTAACCCTCCCTCAAATCGTCCTAAGTGATTTTGTGCTCAATCTTCGACTTCTTGTGTTTGGGAATGTTTCATCTCTCGTAATCGGAGAGCTCACGCTCGAGATGCATGAACTGCTCATGCTTTAGAATTTTCCATCTCTCGATAGCAAAAGGTTAATGAAAAGCTTGATAGTAAAAAACGAGTTAAATAAAAGAAAAGCTTTGCAGAGCCTGTGTTTCACTTAAATCACGTGATTTTATATAGGAAAAAGATAAATAATAATAAAAAAACATACCTTTACTCGTCAGCTAAGACCGCTAACATACCTTTGCTTTTAAAAGTACTAGATCCATGCACCTCGATTAACCTTTGAAGACTAGTTTGCACATTCACGTTTATTACCATTAGGTTCGTGTACACAACATTTTCTTTTGAGAAATGTCGCTCCTTAAATTCACAATCAAATAAACACTAAAAATCAAATCACTCAAACTTTAAGCAAGATGCTAAAATGTGTGTGCAAAAGAAAGGCAATTTGGTCTTTGTAAAATGGGATTTTGCTTAGATATACGGCAATGGTATTTGTGAAAGTAGAAGTATATAAGTAGTTGTTGAAATCAGAACAGGGTATGTTTTCGGTATTTCTCCTTTCATATTCCATAGCAATGTCATATGCGAAAAATATCACCGAAGTAATCATGTAATAATTCAAAAAAATGTGCGGGAATTCGCATTGGTTGATGATATTTTTTAATATGGATCCCCACATCTTTCCGATATATTTGATTAATTTTTTTTTACATGTAGTCAAAGTAATTTTTGATGAAAATTCCTCACTTTTGACCATCCGCGTGCTGACAACATCATGACGTAGTTCCGCCACGTCTCCAAATGATCAATATGTCTCGTCTCTATTCTTGGTCCCCAACCAAAACAACTATTTTTCCTTTCCGGTCTAATTAGAAAGGTCGTACTACCTTTATGGCGTGGTCCCACTAATAATTCAAAAGGTTCTAAAAAAGAAAATAAAAAGAAATGAACAATTCTATATTCTTTTTTACTTAAGGAAAAGCCTAGACTACCAAAGTCTGAATTTATACAGTGTAGACATAGACTATAATAATTCTAGAAAAAGTTATCCGATTAATCTTAAATCTACTATACAGATGTCAATTCAATCTTAAACTTTACAATTTAGTTAATTTAATCATAACTTTATATACGAAATTTCAATTTAGTCCTTTCGGCTAATTGTTGTCGGAAATTGTTGATGTAGTGATGTGCCACGTTAGAAGGCCGGGAAGACTCGATTGACGCGCCAACGATTTTCCGACAAAAATTGATCGGAATGACCACATTTTCACGCAAAGATTTAGAACTAAAATGGCAAAATCAAAAGTTCAGGATTGAATTAACATCCGTATGATATGTTTATGATCAATTGAGTAATTTTCCCAATAACTTTATGCAAGTGGTCTCGCAAAGAGAACGCATATACATCGTTGATTGAATGAATGGTACCTGTAAAAAACAAAAAAATGGTACCTGTAAAAAACGAAAAATGCACGTGCACGATATTGCTTTGCGTGATAGCTGAAATACATAACATTAGCACGATACAGTTTTCAGCTGAAATGTTAAAAAAAAAAACACGAATTATGTAAAACTATAGATATATATTGAACACGCGTTATACAATATTGAATGTTGAGAATATATAAATGATCATCTCTTACTTTCCAATTAAAATGAGAGGAGGACAACGAATCCAACGCAATCAGTGTTTTGACAATGCTTTGCCATGGAAACAAAAGGGGACGTCCAATTCCTCATCAACCGTGGAAAGACAACTTCAATTGGACCGATTCGTGCACCGAAACGAATCCCCACTTTTTATTTTGTCATGGAATGGAAAACCATGGACTAAGAGCCAACGGTATTTTTCTGCACCTCCATAAAATGTACATGTAGTCCATCCAATCGGACGATTGATGTGGGGGGAATACACTCTTTGCTTTCACTTAGCTTCTCACTTTTCTTTCTTTAATTTTCTTGGTGATTCCGCACCCACCTTTCGTTCCGATCGGAAAGAACCCATGAGCGCTTCGGGATTTCATTGTGTTAAAGTACCTCGCATTGCTTAATACGGGATTCATATGCTCTTTACTTACATGCGACATCTCTTCATTGAGCGGACATTTTAACATAGGCGGGTTTCGCCATGTTTATTTTGGATGTGCGGCCTTCCCAGTTCATCGAATTCCACATATATTTATACCCTCTTTATATACAGGCGGTATTCCTTCACTTATTAATTTAAGTTTTGGGATTGAAGTTTCAATCATAGAAATTAGGAACCAATGACCATGTAGAGAGGGGGGAGAGAGAGAGTAGAGAAGAGGGAGATTGTGTGTGACGAACAATGTCAAGAAAAGCAAAATGAAATGTCTGTGGGGAAGGTGGGAACCAGCTTGCACCGACCAAAGGGGTCCTAATTTTAAGAATATATTTTTTTTGGTCCTACAAATTTTAAGATTTGGGTGTGGACCGCAATGGAAGAGCAACATCGTACGACTCACTCATGACCATGATTGCCCTAGTGGAATCATTCTGTGGGGAAACGGGCCTCCCTCCACTCCATGGATCCACAAATTTCAAAAGCTTCTCTCTCCGCTGTTCAACCCTTCTTCATCTGGCGCCGGTTTTGAGACAGCGACCCCTCCCCCCCTCTTTCCTTTTGGCCAAACCTTCAATCCGCCCCCACAGATTGGATCAGCTGCCTTTCCAACTTTCTCGTGACATCTTGTCGACGACCGCTCCTGGAAAAATGTTGCCTTGATCCCCCGTTCGGCGTGAGACCGAGCCGATCGCCACCGCCCCGAAAATTGGAGAGCTCATTCGGGATTCTTGCGTGGGTCCTACATGATCCCTTATATTGACTTCGTTTTGTATTTGGTACGCGCTGCTGACTGGTGCAGAATCTGAACCTATCTTGAAGGATGCTAGTGTCCAAGATAATCCGGGTCTCTATCTGGACCGACTGCTGGGGAGTACAAATCTCTCCCGTTTATAGGGAGATCATGTGCTAGTACGTCCCCGACGATACCGAACGCTCAAACATCACGTGTTCTGGCGCACGAATAGCATGGGATATTTCACAGCCGACATGCTCACCAAAAGAGCAACGATCGAAGTCGCTCCATTCGGTCTAGTTGCATGATGATTTGTCAATCTATGACTCTACGAGTCACCCCCTTACCGTTTCAATGTATGCAAGCTGAGCCAAAATTGGTCACTGAGAGAAGCGCTCAATGCGCCGAATCCGCTGCCTCGCTATGACAAAGCAAGCGATTTGTTAATTCTTCGACCTCTTCAATAAATTGACTTGCCCATGGACAATCGCCTCGTCAAAGCAACTGAGTACAATCAGATTAATCAAACCACCACCTTCGTTGGTCCTGGTGAGAAAGAACTAACTAACCTTATTGAAATTACAGAAACAAAAGGACATGTAAAGAGAAAAAAGGTATCCCGTTTCAAGCTTGTCTGAACAGTTAATATATATCCTCCCGGGAGCATTACTTTTCCAGAGTTCGGCAGGTCGAGAAAATTCCGGTTGGAAGTACTCTCGGAATTGAACGACTGGAGGATGAAAACTAACCACATTGCGAATTGACCGTTTCCTCTCATTTCTTCCTACTGGTTTTGCTTGCCAATTCCATATCCTGGAGATTAAGCAAAAGATCGTCCGAATTCAGGAAAACCTTGTTGTTCGAATTTGAAATTGTATGGGCAATTTCTCTTGAAGCTTCAATTCTCCTCAGAGTGATAAATGCAGGATTGTTGGCTATAGCTTGACCTATCAACTGAGCACTTGTGGCCTCACCCTGTGACACCAAGAGGAAATATAAATTAATCAAAGGCCGAAACAAGAGAACCATCCAAGAATATCTTGATTCATACCTGTGCTCTGATGACGGCACTCTTCTTGTCTTGTTCAGCTTTCTCCACGACAAATTTAGCCCTTTCAGCTTCTTGTGCCGCCACTTGTTTGGCTTCGATGGCGGCAGTGAACTCCTTTCCGAAAGTTAGACTAGTAATGGACACGTCATCCAACGCAATATTGAAATTGGCTGCTCTCTCTGTCAATATCTTCCGTATTTCTCTACTGACAGCCTAAGACAGGAAAACCAAATTCTTAGCAACTATGTTACTGTAATATATTGATAAGAACGAGCCTTAACATAGGGAGAAGTAACAGATCCTGTAAACATTAAAAAGTGATTGTGTTAATGGAACTCCACAGATGCGTTACTTTACAGGCCCGTCTCAAGAACTAGAATCGAAATAACGTCTATACGGAGACAACCAGAAATCACAAAATGAACAAACTTCAAAACTTAAAATACATAAGTTTCATAAGGAAATAGAATCTGCTCTGACGTATCAGATCTTATGATCTAAGATGCTAAAATCCATAACTCGATTTTAAACACCAGGTACTGCTACTATACTAGGTACATACCAAATCCAGGATCACCTGAAAAGGAGGATATAAAGTAGAAAAGGCGCGTACATCACAATTTCAGTAAGAGAAGCAACATCAGCTGATGGTTCAAATCACCATCAGCTTCTCACTTTTTCTGGCATGTAGACGTGACATTGAAAATCGACTTGCTGAACCGAAGAGAACCAAAACAGCTTGTTACCTCTCTTTGGGTGATAAGTTGGCTTGCATTGTACTGCGCAACCACAGTTTTCAAAGTTTCATGAATAATCGACGGCAAAACCCTCTCATTATAGTTTTCTCCCAGCGTGCGGTAAATCGTAGGTAATTGGTCGGGTAAAGGACGAGTTAGGACTCGAAGTCCAATTTTGACCTACATGAAAAGAGATTTTTTATTTCAATGGGCATAAGCTTTAACATTCAATTGATTCTAACAAAGGGTAATGGATTTTGGTGAACAAATAATCTAATGCAAAAGATTTTTCAGCAACAGCTACTGGTTGCCAAAATAACATGGAACAGTGCAGCAGAAGCTCCCACAATTTCGTCTTTGATATACATATATTTTTTTTGTGTTTGTGTGTGTCAGCAATCTTCTGTGAACTCCATCAGCACAAATCAAGCAAAAGCGATCTGTGATATTCATTTCTGGTGTTAATCACAACTAATGTTTCTACCTCAGCTATAATGTGTGAGAAAAAGTTCTACCTGCCGTCAGGACAACAATTGGTTGCCTTTCGTTATTTGGTTGGGGAAGATGAGAGTTGTTTCCAAAAGAACAATGATGCATGACACAGTCGAGTGACAGAGACACCAGATTTGATTATCTACTATTATGAATGATATGAAAAGAAGAATATGATCAAAAGAGGCAAGCCTTACATAAAACCCAATGTATCTCCACAATTATGACAGATGCATTGATAATTGTGGCCTGTTGTTTAATTAATTAATAACAAGAACAATTCTTTTATATAATCACTCTGATTCGAACACAATAGATGTTAATACATCCACTGCTATCACTAACTAAAATATGCCCATAGGGAATACTCTGACCATTCTTGATGCACGTTTAATGATTAAGAATGACCTGCCAGACTTTTCACAAAGCCCAAAATCGTCATATTCAGAAAGGTTATCTTTTCACAGATTACAAGGCGGCCTTATATAAATGATTTGAAAGGAAATTCTTATGTAAATACCTACTCTGCCTAATAGTGATGGTGTATGACCAATAATAAGCAACAACAATTACCATCTGAAGGTCCCGACTTCCCGAAGTACTCTCTATCAAATGAGGTCGTGCTCGTACATCGTAGATAATTGGTCTCTCGAACCATGGTATCATTAGGTGCGTCCCTTCAGGATAAACCTGTAAAATTACCAGTCAGTTCAGCATGATGAACTATCCAAACAAATCTCCATTTAGCAAATCATAGGTCTATCATTATACACCTCTCCACTAACTTAGTCATAAATTTGTAATTCAGCAAGCTCTAGCACCGTCTCCTGATCCCATGCATGCTTACCTTCTTGGAACAATTTTTTGATCAAGAATAGTGGAAGAAGAACTAGGGAAAGGAAGTCAGTTTTGAATGATATATCTCTCTCTTTGAAGACTATATAATCCACTATCAACTATTTCATGATCAAACAGTAAGGTATCACACTTCATCAAATGACAATCAGGAATTCCTGAAAATTTGACATAAAAAAAATTTATTGACCAGAACACCTTCCTAGTAAGAACCATATGTATGTGTGACAAATGCAGGCAAGTACAGTCGTTTAGCCCAAATAGGACAATTACCCATAAAGCAATAGAAAAAAGTTGAGAAAACAAACTATACAAAGAAACATTCTAGAATGCAATTCCAAAGAGGGGACAGAGAGGGGACAGAGTAAGCACATAAGCATATTTTAAAGGCATGGCCAGTTTTCTATCTACAGGTTCTCATGGATATATATATGTATGAGAGAGAGACAGAGAGACAGAGAGACAGAGAATTTAGCACAAAACTACTCTCATGACATATTAAGATGAATCCTGTTAGATCAAAGAGAATTATAAGCTGCAATAAGTAACCTTGTCTTTAACACCAACTAGACGGTTGAACATAATGGCTCTATGCCCTCCCTCGACATTGTAAAGACTGTTAGCGGCTCCATACAAGCCAAGACCACCAATCACTCCCAACTTGAGCAATGCAGATGCTGCCCCACCTCCTGGCACTTTTGGAACATTCATGTTCTTGAAATTCATCCTCCTATAAGCACGAAAGTCAAACATAAATTCCTGTAAGGATGACAAGCCTCACATTCATTTACTTTTCCCATAAATCCAAGAAGAATGAATTTAATCAGCTGAATACCCACCGGCCAAAGGAACAAATAGAATAGACAGTTCACTTAAAAGAATAGCGCACTTAGGGCCAATAAATCCCGTTTGTAATCAGTAGCAGACACGACGATTACGTAATGTTGTTCGAGCAAAAAACCTGGCATGAAAAAAACCAAATGACAAAAGCAACACCGCAATGCACTCTATTATAGTGAAGCCAAAGATCCTTCCGGGCAACAAGTTGAAATTCTGACCCTAAGCTAATCCAGAGTGCCAAGACCACTTCCTAAAAGTGTATCCTCTTCAAGTCCACCCAACGTCCTACGCACCAATGACCATAAATGACCAATTGCCAGCACCCCTTTTCAACTGATTCGGCAATTGGCATCAGGAGCCTAAGGAGTACAAACTCACCAAAGCGATGTTCACGTCACAACACAGAACATAACACAACTTAATCTAGCTTCGAGTACGTTTTAGCCATCCATTATAGCATATTTAAAGAAAACCCAAACACATTGATCATCAACACGGCGAAACGAAAAAACGGTCAAAAAAGAATTCCACTGACCACACATACTGTTTCTGTGGCCACTGAGTAACTAAAAGACCAAACTGAGAACAATGTAGAAACAAGATTCCAATAGAAAAGAACGAATCCACAACTCAATTCCGGAGACCCCAAGATCGCATGTCCCCGAAGCTCGACGTTAGCCCAAGCACGAGGATTTGAGATGCTCAAGTTTGCTACGCGGGGCTAAACACAACCCCATTTCAGCAAAACTTAAAACTGCACCGACCCATTAGCTCAACTGAAATCATTTTTTCAACAGCCAAACGGGTTTCAACGACATTCACAGAAGTGGGAACAGCAAGACGAACTCATCTGTACCTTGCGCAGTGGAGAGGAAGGAAGAGCGTTGTAGGGTTTATTGCTGCTCCTCAAGAACCAAGAAATGGATAAAGGGTTTAGGGGGGCGAGGGGTCAGAGAGAGAGAGAGAGAGAGAGAGAGAGGGGTTGTCTTGTGGGCCTGGATTCATATGGATAATGGGTCAAGTTCAGTTCTTTTTCCACTCCATTTAAGTTTCGTCCAAGATCATTGACCAACCTTTAAGCCCATGAGTCCAGCTATCTCCACCAAGCTGTGACTTCCGCGACTGGGAGCATGTTCATCGAGAGCTAACGAGGGCCCGTTTGGCAATGATTTTTTCTAATTTTATTCCTAAAAACAAAAAAATAGATTTTTTTTGCTTCTTAATTCTATTCCAGATCTATCCTCGAGAACAGAAAAATTATCTGACGTTATCAAACGCATTTTTATTCTTTTTCTATTTTCGGATAGTAAAAAAACATAAATAAAAAATACATGAGCGTTATCAAATAGGTTCTAAATTGCTGAGCTAACTATTTGCCATAATCGAACGTTGGAAAAAATGCTGCTTTCGAGTGAAAGTCCACTCGCAAGAGATGAGCCCATCATCGAGGCCCCGAGTTTGAGTCTCGATATAGCACAATACCTGTTTTAAGTACAAGTATTCGTTCGGTGCTGGACTGCGTTGACTTCAATGAGTCAGGTCAATGAAATCGCAAAATATGAATATTGTCCGTAAGTGGTTACTGAATAGTCAACTGCGGTGCAGACATAGAGTTCGAAGTTCCGTCCTCTTCTAGAACTTTTCGTCCTCACTATTGAACTTGATAGGAAAAATGAAGCTAATGGTCCACCCAATGTAACACGTTATTCTTGAACTTTTGATTAGGGGAAACGAGTCAAAAAAAAAATATAGAGCAGAATTTGAAACTTCACAAAAATTTCAAATTTAATCCTCAAATTTTATTTCTACATCTCATCTCGCTCCTGCTCTCCTTTTACACACAAAGCAAGTCTTAATAGGAAAAATTGTAAAAAAAGTCATAGACTTTTTCTAATTGTGCCAATTCAATCCTAAATAATTTTTTTTTTACTAATTCAGTCCTAAACATTTTTCATTTGTGCCGATTCAGTTTATTTGGACGGCTTGTGTTGACGCAGTGTCACAACGTGAATTCGATGACTCTAGGGACCTGTCTTGTGAAATCTCATGACGACTTGTTCTGGTTGGGACAACCTAAATGGCTCCTCCATCACATCCAGTTCATCATGATCCAGGTTTGTATTGCTATTGTTGTCTCTCTCTCTCCCTCTCTCTCCACTTCATCGGAAAAAAAAGAAAAGGAACAAAGCAAGCAATTCAACCCTCATGTAAAGTATAACGGGCTTAAAAAATGAGTGCCTCCATGAGTCTAGCAGCTGACATCAATGGACAATAACTAGAAACACATAAGACAACTTCAGGCGTAACATTTTCTACTCCATTGTTAGTTGATCCTGTTTGCAATAACAGTATGAGTTTGGCCTCAGATCTTGCTTCAACCAAGAAACCCAAGACATTGCCATAAGGATTTCCATCGGTGCGGCAGTGCAAATTCTGTGTGGCTATGTGACATTACCTCTTCATGCACTAGTCTCACAGGTACAAATTCACAGATCCTAAAGTCTCGTTCATGTCACTCATGGTTCATTCCAGGATCCAGCCTAGAGAAAAAACAAGATTGGTTTTTGTAGAGTAGAGATATGCCCTGCAAGATTGCACAATGACGCGTGTTAGCACCTGCGGAAATGTCGGATAATCGTCTATGATGTTGTGTCTAAGCAGATCGGCTCCGGGACGACGAAGGCTGTGTTTTGGGACCGCGTAGCAGAAGGTCTCAAGAAATGGGCACGAGGATGCGCGACGCAGGCCTTCAAAGAGCAGATCGATTTGAACCATAACCTCTTCATGACTATCTTCAGCTGACACTTCGATTTCAGACAAGTACCTGCAAAACCAGGATGATGAACTCGCTTCAGAAACCGCCACAAGCCCTCCTTCTAGCCCCGCCAATGTCATTGAAGACGCACTGCAATATCACCGCGTCTCTAGCGCATCGATGTCGAACTCGCCAACACATGAAATTACTGAGGAAGAAAGTCCAGTGATCACATGCAAAAGAGTCGTTTAGGATGGGGAGATCTCCTTTGCCAGCAGCTGGAAAGACTCGGAATGCTTAAAGCCGATTGGAGATTGTACTCCGATAACTGAAGGAGACGTCTCCTATCATCAGTTCACTGGATTCGATCAGTGACTTCGAAGTTATGTGAACTCTGTACATTTTGCATATGGTATATGGTATAGCAGTAACTCTTAATGTGTTGAGAAGTGATCTCTTTATCAAGGATCCTCCATTCCTTCATGTTCTTCAGATTGGTCCCGTTTACTTCTCATGAGTATCTCTCTTCATGAAGACTTTTGGACGACAGAGTCTTAATTGGAACAATTCTAAAATGAGTCAATAGAATGGTGGAGAGCTTAGTATTGAAAATGGAGCTAGTCTAGATACTGCCATGCGAGACGAAATGCGACTAGGGGAGAGCGGTTCAAGAGTTGATAGGCTATTGGCCTAGCCTCGGACTTATCTTTCAAGTGTATGTTGCCGATTTTGGAACTCTAGACCTATCTTTTAGCAACATTTCTATAACAGGGTAATACCATAAAAAACCCTCAAAATTGATACATTCGTCTTACATTTACTTCAAAGTAACTTTTGTGCAACAAAGTCTCCCAAACTCGTACAATTGTGTTGCATTTACCATAAATTGTGATAAATTTAGGATTTTTTTTTGCTAAACATAACATGGGTGCACAAGTTTGGGGGTAAATGTGGGAGTTTTCGTGATATAAAGAATAGTTTGGTTATATGCAGAACATGTGCACTAGTTTCGAGTATACTAGTTTGGGATTTTTTGCGACATAAAAATTAGGCTAGAGTAAATGTGACACGAGTATACTAGTTTGGGTTTAAAGTGAATCTTCATAAAAGTTCCGTGGCCATTTTTTTATCTATAACTAATAAATAATCCCAAATTAATTTTCGTCTCATAAAAAATCCCAATTCCGCATTCCCATATTGATTTTTATGCATATTTCCAAATTTCGAAGATGAAATTAATTTGAAAATAAATGGGTTATACAATATTAATTTAAAATTTTTTGGAAGATGAAAATTATTTTGCGACATATATCATGACACAATTTAGAGATTTTTTTAATGGTTTTAACCCTTAATTTTATTTTTTTTGGGTGCAATTTTAACCCTTATTTCACTTTCATATTTTTTCACCCACTCGACAAGGAATTATCAAGAACGGAGGGAGAGTGACTCGCAGAGAGCACAAGCATTTCCCCAATCTCCCTCCTTCAGCGGGACATCCCCTGCGACGACGGTGGAGTGAAATGGGTGATGTCTTCTTGTTCTGTCTCTGAATTCGAGAGAGAGTGAGAGAGATGATACTACCGACAGCGAAGTTAGGAACCCTCGCTATGAAAACCTTCAGCAAACCCATCGCCAAACGCATCAAGAAGGAAGCCACTCATCACCCCAAGTTCAGACAGCTCATCATCAATCTTGCCCAGGTTTATTTTTAATCTTCTCACATGAGTCGAACCGTAGTTTGTTGTTCTTGGTCTTTAATCATTAATCTCTGCGAGCATGATGTTGGGTTCTGGACCTTTGGTCCTGTTTGTTAGTCTGGGACATAGGAGACTTGGTGTTCTGTTTGTTCCTTTTGAGCATGTTGGACTGCCGGTGGTGGATGATTGAAAACCCCTTGTTGTTTCCAATAAGGCAAATCACAGGTTTACCACACAAATTCAAAGGCGCATTTACGGTCACTCAACCGATGTTGCCATTCGGCCTTTGAATGAGGAGAAGGCTGTCCAGGCTGCTGCTGATCTTACTGGTGAACTATTTGTGTTCTCGGTAGGTACCGTGACTTTCCCATTTCCTATACCTCCTCCACACGTGCTGGGGATTGATGCTTGCGGGTGGACTTATCACAAGAGCATACGAATGGAACAAATCACGAAAATTTTTGTTTGTGACTTCAAGATGTGAATAAGCATATTTGGGTGGTGGCCTGTTTACTAATGTTGCAGCCACAAAATCATTTGAGATTACATGCTATAGTTAGTTTTTGCTTTCATAAAGGTACGGAACATGTACTTGATCCAGGAGTGTATTGGACAATTTAGGACAATTATTGCTCAGGTGATAATTTTATGCTTTTCTTGGCTTTCGAGAATTTGTCACAGTTAATAGTTTTGTTCCAATTGGGGTTACACGGAGGTGCTGCTTGCTTTCCTTGAAACAGAAGTTCCTTGTGAAAAAGTTTGCCTATTTCAACTGTATTAGCATGCTTTTGTCCCTTGTGACCATGAAGAAATTATGGTGGAAACGCATTTTACTGGTCATTCTACCTGTTAGGGGAAGCTAGATAAGTTCAAAAAATATTTGTAATCGTGATGAGCTCTCTCTGTGATTTACTTGTATGTTCATCCTTGGAACAGTTGCTTGTCAAAATGAAAGGCTGCAGTCATATTGGGTGCGTTTTACACAATTTTCAGTGAGGACTTCCGTTTTCCTCCTTTTGGAGAATTGCTCCTACAGGGGATATATCTGTCCAGTTAAATGCTAAATTGATGACAGTGCTAGCTGCATGCATATGCAAGATACTGATTTTCTCACCGTTATGACCTTCCAATTTTTGGGTCATTTTTGCTTCCTCAAATGATCTCGCACTTCCTCAGGTGGCCGGAGCAGCTCTTATATTCGAAGTCCAAAGAAGTTCTAGATCAGAGGCAAGAAAAGAGGAGTTGCACAGACAGGAACTAGAGGTATCCATCAATATGAGTTTTCCTGCTTGCTTCCCTTTTCCTTTCTCTCTCTGGGCTTGGGTAAATTTGTTTAAGCTTCATAAGCATTCGAATGCCATTGTATATGGCTAATTGGAGATGTTGCAACCTCTGCAAATTCGCCTTTCATCAAATAAAGGTACTCCGTGTCATATATTAGCATCAATTGAGCAGCTGAAGGAGCATGGATATAATGTCAGAAACTTTCTCTTGAACCGTTATTGCCCTGGAACTGGTGAGTCCCGACCATTAACTGCTGAAATTTCCTTCCATAACTTAACTTTGGCAGGACTATTACTTTCACAAGGTAGTGGCAAAAGCAAATTTCTTGAGGAATGACAAAAATGTTTGTTCTGGTCTGACAAAATTGCTTGCTACATCATATATATAGATGTCTATGTGCTCTTTTTCCTTCATCCATTGTGTACCATGGTGTAGGCAATGAAAAGGAGAGACAAAGAATTAGCTAGAGAAGTCGAGCTGCTTAGACAGAGAGTTGAAGAACTGGATCGACTTGCCAAAGGACGTGGACTTACTGGTATAAGGCAAACACGCGCAACTGTAAATGAGAGCGCAAGACCATCTTGATCCCTGTACTTGTAGCTCACACTATAACTGACCAATTTTGTGAACTCAACTATAGAACTGCTATCATCTGGCTGGAGTCTTGAATTTTTTTGACTAATTTGGTCAAACAGATTAAACTAGATTGTTCCCATATACAGAATCTATGAAGCATGATGTAAATAATTTCCTTCTTTCCTTTTGCTAAAAATTCTCCTTATATTTCCGTCTGTTACGTTCGTACGCTGTTTAGATGTTTGCCGGGGTGGTCGTTCTGATGATTAAAAATGTCGGATTACAAATTGCGTGTCGTTCTTTTTACACGCCTTCTGTGTTCAGAAGGCTTTGGTGGGATTCTCCGAAAAGGGCTGGTTAGTTGTTACTAAATCCTGGGAATTCATGTTGATTATCTATGTGCGCATGTGCTTGCTTGTGTGTATGAACAGCAGAAATTTGAAGGTCAGTTTCTATCGAAAATTATTCGGATTGCTATATTACAAGGCGTTTGGACATGTAAAGACGAATGCTTTTATTGACAATGAACTTATAATTTTGACATTTCTCTTATTTTACATTTCTGATGAACACGAAAAAAACTTTAGCAGTGTAAATAGGACAAGTGCTTCTTGTAGTACAGAATTCCATAGTTGGCGTTGCTCATCATCTTCTTCTGTTCAGCACTAGTGACCATGACAGCTGAAAGTGGAAGCATCAATGGAGCAGATTTTGGAGCTCTTGATCAAAACAATCTATATAAGTGGACTCAAGCTCCTTGTCCAGTAAAATTTCTCTAATCTTAGCATGGTTCTCTCTCACTTCGCTCCCGTACGGATCTCCTTCATCCATCACTGTCCTCACAGCCTCACGCACAGATTCCTTCGTCAGGCGCCCATCTTCTTCGCCTTTCTCTACTTCGACTCCGACCTTCAAGTTGTTGGCCATCATCCTCGCATTGAATATCTGATCGCCCACCTGTGGCAATAGCACGAGCTGACACTTGTTGACAAGCGCTTCAATGATCGAGCTGGTTCCACAATGCGTAATGAAGCAACCAATGGCTGGGTGCTGAAGTATCAACTGTTGCTGGACCCAACCCCCGTGGACTATACCTCGTCCTTGAACCCTTTCTTCGAATTCATCAGGCAAGGCTTCCTCAATTGATGATGTTCCGAAAGGTGGCTTGAGTGCTGCTAGGAAGGGCAACCCGGTAAGTTCTAAACCCAGCAGTAGTTCTTGGAATTGATCCTTCTGCGTTGTGCATTCGCTTCCGAATGCACAGTAAATCACTGAGCCAGCCGTGAAATCTCCTAGCCACTTGACCCATTTCTCATCTAGAGCAGAAGCTGGTGGCTCGGGTATGACTGGTCCAGAAAGCAAAACAGGCTTCCCAAACTGGCTTTTCAGGTACTCGATGTAGGGCTGCTCAATTTCTCGGCATGATCTGAAACTCAGTATGTCGGACTCAATATATCCAGCGAACATGCGATCTGAGAACCCGATATTGCTGCCAAAAGTCATGAACCTTCTTGCAACCAGGGCTCTCGCCTCGTGGAGGTGGAGCTTGATTGATGAATTTGGGAAGCCAGCTGGGGGGACCATGTAGTCTGCCTCCGTTAACTTGTGCACGCTGAGGTGCCTCGCCGGAGATAGGGTGTAGCTGACAGTTACGGGGCTGATGATGCAATAATGGACTGACTTGATCCCCAGGTCACGTGCAATGGCGGGCAGCCAGTGAGTGAAGTCATGGAGGACAAAGTGAGGCTTCAGGGTCTGAAGAAGTTGGCGAACTGTCGGCTCGGTGTGGTCCATGGCGGTCATGATGAGCGGGTGGAGCGGGTAGGGCACGTTGGAGGTGGTCTCTGCATCGGGAGGGAGTCCCTCCACATGAGGGATGGTGATCGGGACGAAGGTGATGAGGTCGGGATGGAGGTTGAAGTGCGCCAACTTGGCTCGGGTCTTGGTAGGGACGAGGAAGGAGATCCTGTGGCCTTTCTTGGCTAGCTTGTTGGCAAGGTGAAGGAATGGAGTCAGGTGGCCCATTGCCAACCAGGGGTACATTGCAATGTGCAGTCTTGATTCACCCATGATGATCCTGGCCAATCGAACGGAGAGTTAAAGAAAGCACGAGATCGGCACGGGTCGTCTTCAATAGTTTGAGGAGAAACGGTCGTGTTAACGAGTCGAGCGAATGCTCCAGGAACACTCGTTATTTATACTCAAATGAAGAAATATTCAATTCTTTTAAAGTCCTAATTTCACAAATGACAGAGAAAGTCATTCACGACCATGTCTCGAGCAAAGCTTTGCAAGGATGTTGCAATTGAGTATTGGTTGGAGAAGAAAAGCAAATATGAACCACAACAGTGGCAGATGACTTTATCATGAAGCTCTCCTATAACATGGTCGTGACCACTTTGAAGCGAAAAGAAACATCAGATCACGAGCTATCTTTGAGATGATACTGACTCAAAGTCTCAATGCGATCACGTGATGTCGTTTTACCTTTTAAAGACAACCCTATGGTAGATAGGTGGAAAAGGACTTAAATCTCTTTTGATGATTCACCCATTTTGAACCGATAATTCCATATTATGATTGGAAAAAGAAAAAGAAAAAGAAAAAAAAAACTATGGAAAAATACGAAACACCGAGTAGTTCATTCCAAAATAACATTTTCTTTTTTTAGGGAATTTTCTATAAAACTTGAAAACAGAGAACTTTAGCTCAAAACACGTGAGCCGTAAACGGAAGAGAGAAATGCAGGGGCGAGATTTTTTGCTGATCAATCATGGAAACCGCCGCAAGGAATTAAATGGAAGAGAGGAATGCGACACAACCGGAACAAAGAAAATGTCGTGCGATTATCACGACGCAGCGCCAACACGAAACCGGCAGGAAACTATCGAGGAAAGCAGGAGGAGGAAGAGCAAGAAGAATACCTGTTGGACAGGAATGTCGAATGCCCACTAATTCTGTAGGGCAAGAACAGGGGAGAAGAACAAGAGACTATTAAAAGGAGGGAGAGGGAGGGAAAGAACTGAATCTGTTACGCTTGGCTATATTTTCTCCATGGTTTGTGGAAGCTGCATGAGGAGCAGCCTGTCATCTGATTTTGCTGTTGCTCCAACTCCTTCATAAATGCTTTCCGTACAATTCATGCACTCAGTCATCGTCCCAACCAATATATGTCACTCACAGTCTGATCTGCGTGCTTTGAGGTGCGCCGGCGAGCCTTTTTCCGCGGCTCATGTAATCGACGGCGCAGCTGACCGCGCTCCATGAAGGAACGCTCAAAGTCTTCGGCCTCTTCTGCCCCCCAACGACTCTGCAGGTTTTCTGGAATCAATCTCCTCCTCTTCATGTAACCATTTTCACGTGGTTATCACTTGACTCTGATTCGAAGCTCCTGTCATAGTTTGACCTCTATCCAAGCAGGCTTAGGTTTTAGCCTAGGGAGAAGAAGCCAATGGAGAAATTCTCATGGCTGGCTTCACGTTCACATGCTAATGCATTTTCATGCCCTGTGGTCAAATTTCTGGCATTTTGTCAATATGCATGACAGACAACTAATGTTATTGGAAAACCTTTTTTCGGAGCAAAGCCACGATGAAAAAACTGACTATCACCTAGGGCCCGTCAAACGGATGGATCAAAAGATTTGTGATGGATGTATCAGTTTGACGTAAATTTATCATAAATATACAAATTTAAAATTTTTGTGATAAAAAATTTCATTTGAAATAAACTTGTCACAAACATATCGCTTTAGAGTTTTTGGTGATAAAAAAATTAATTTATGATAAACTTATTATAGATGTACCAATTTAAGATTTTTCGTTGTAATGACCCTTAAAATTTTAGACAACCCATTTATGACTCGACCAATTGGATACGAATTAAAAAGTGAGTATTGCACTCATTTTGCTGCCTCTACTATCAACCAGCCGAAATTATGTCAAATGAAAGCTTTCATAGCTTCTGACAAAAAATAAATAAATAAATAAAAGCTTTCATAGCTCTGTAGAAGATCCTTATTCCCCAAATATTACAAGCCACTTTCTTCCATTATTGATCGTTTCTTGGCCATATCGAATCCATATTACAAGGAAACAAATTCCACGACCAAGTGCATACTTTCCCATGAGGAAGGTCCTTGACCCATGTACAAGAAGCCAGAGAAATAAACAGGACAGCAAAACACATGACGTGCTTGGCAGGAAAGACCAGCAGAAACCTCAACTGCACAATCTACATTTCCTTCCGAGAATTCATTGGATACAAAATAAATAGCTACCAATGCATCAAATTCTTTCCCGTCAGCTAGGTGCTGGCGGTGTCGAGCAAGCTAGTATTGGACTGAAGACCACGAATTCGCCTCGACCCAGTTGAAAGCTATAGGGCTCAGAAAAGCGTCAGGAATGCCGAAGGAACTGACCAAAGCGAGCGCGTGTGGTCTCAACTCGCTGCAGAGTTTCGCCACTTCCTTCCGTACGGCAGCAGCACTCTCGGTTGATAAGTAGCCGTACCGTAAGAATGAAGCGTCCTCTTCCATGCAGGTCAAGGCATATGTGGATCTCAGCAGAGCCAGCATGTCCTGAAGATAAACATGTACATAGATATACACATTCAGTACAACCTGCACAAAAGTGCACTCGAGAAAGCACACCAAGGCTTATAAGTCTCTTGTGTACTTAGCACTACAGGACAGCTTGTCATGTCATCTAATTCATAGATAAAGGGGACGAAAGCATAAAATTCGTGAAACAAATATCCTTTATCTTAAGCTGCAGATGATACCCTCTATCTAATGGATAACTACCTGAAATCATTGCCTCATGGACAAATCAAGAACATGTTTTATGTGCATTATAATTTGGGCTATACGTTGGGCTTTAGACATTTGCAGTGACTTTTTACTGTAGCTTTCTGAAATAATTGCATTAGGCTTCACCAATTAAGTACTATTAGATTAGACACAGAGTTATTAACATCCAAGATTTCTTACTTAGTGTTTTGGCACTTTTCACCTTTATTTCGACTGTAAAACCAGATGCCATAAGAGAAGCAGATCAACTTTCCAATCATTGCCTGATTTTCTCTTTCATTTAAATCATAGATAGCCTACTGTGTTATTTTAGTTACATCAAATCCTATCAAACTGGACGATAATAAACTGCTCATTCCTCAAAGCGAATGTTATATCAGTATTGGGGAGAATAAACACAGATTTACCTTCAATGAACCAGCTGGCGAATTTTCTTCAACTTCTAGGAAATTTTGCAGTACACATCTTTCTGAAAAAGCTCGACCCAAGTCTTCTGCAAGCTGGTAACTCTGGCATGGTGAAAGAAAACAATTTCAGCGAGAGAGAGAGAGAGAGAGAGAGAGAGGCATCATTTCGTCATAACATGTACTCACCGAAAGGAATGCATGCTCTTTCTTTTCTCCTCGTGCTTGATGTTGCAATATCTCCTCAGCAAAAAGATTCAATAAATCTCTCTCCCTCACATGGAAGGCATCAATCTGGAAGTGGCCATTTCTAAGCACGGTGCTGGGGAGCTGCTGTGGTATCACGGGGCATGGTCCATTCATGTGTTCCAATCCCAACCCTTTAAATGGCTTATTTCTCCTTTGAGCCGCTAGATATTCAGCGAAGAGCGTCTTGCTTATCTGAATTCACAATAGCACACATCCGATTGAGAAAATCTTTTAAGAGTGCAGATAATTAGTAGGGAATATCATCTGTTGCATCACAAGTAAAATATACAAAAGAAACTACCAATTAAGATAAGTAGTTCATGCTGGTAAGACAGATATAGCATGGGATGGGACAAGGATTTACAAGCATGTGACCCATAAAAGGTAAAAGGGAAGAATGAAAATATCAGGGCTCCATATTTTGAACAATCTTTTTATTTATTTTCCCACTTTTTGCTGGGCAACAGACGTTTGCACCCATCTGTGGTGACGGCTCTGCAATTTTCTTTTTTAAGAGAACCAAAGGTAAAAACAAACGAACGAAAAACTAGTCGAAATGCTAACTTTTGCAGCCGTACTAATGATAAAAATGAAATAAGTTGCATAAACATATATTTCACATGCTTGGATGGCAATTCATTGTTTATTGCACTTCTCACTACTTCAGATAAATATAGAGACCTAAGAAAAGTGGGAAACAAGAAGTAAAAGTGACCATCCCAAGCATGCTCTTAGTTAATGAGATTACAACTAGTGGGCCCTTCAGAATAGAAGTTGCAAAGTCACGTCATTGAATTTTCACCTTACTACCACATAAACTGTGACCAGTTAAAAGGCAGTCAAATCTATTCTGAATTAAACACTAACAGATCCTGAACATGATTTTATATCCATTTCCGTTGGTCTAACTATCAGAAAGAAAATGAGCAACAAATCAAATAGACAAATTCACCTCATGTATCAAAGTGCTTTAAAATAATTAACTTTTTTTTTCCTTTTACAGTAGGAATTTAAAGGTGCCAACCTGTTGCATCAAAACATTGTTGTCCCCTTCAAATGTAGACTGCACATCTTTTTCACTTTTCAAATGGCCAACACGATTCTCAGTCTTGAGGCCTTGTCCTCCACAAGCTTCACGACATTCCTGATTCAATAGAAAGAGTTAAAAAAGGCCACCCACGGAAGTATATTGAACTCTCTGTATGAAAGAACCTGAAGAGTCCGCATGTTATGCCAGGTAAATGAAGCCTTAAACGCGCTAGAGAGAATGTGAATGGTTTTGTTTAATTCAGGTGTCCGCTTCATGTAAATCATCTTCAAGTGATTACCAGAGAAACTCATTGCATATCTGCAACAGAATGAAATAATGCTCAGAACAACTTATACTTGTGCCAAATTGTCAAACTAGCAACTCAGAATAATGAACTTTACTGTTAGGTGTTGCATATTTCTACGCTGATCATATAATAGCTAATAAAACAATGCATACCGATAAAGCTAGCAATCCAAACTGGCACTCATTAACTGATATATTTGACTTGACATTTCTTGTGTGCTGGTTGAATGGCAACAAGTATAAGGAACACACAACTCTAAAAAATTGACTTCCAAAAGATTTAAACTTAAGGGGGAAAAAGGCTTAACCACGGGACAATTGACATATTTCGATTTTTTCTAATGCAAAACCAATGAAAGGAGGTCATATCAATTTCTAGGAATGATGCAGGATGTTGAAATAATTCACCAAAAACTGAAACCATGAGTCATGGCAATAAATTAAACCAAAAGGCAAAGTCACTTGATGAGAGTGAAGGTTATACAATAAAGTCTGTGCCGCAACTTGCAAATGTCGTCTTTTTCCATAGAATATTGACAATATCCAACCAATTTAGAGTACACATCTCATGACATGATATTGAAACAAAGACATCCAGCCTATTAATGCAATTATGGAGAGAAAACTAACGTCTTCGCCAGGAGAGGTAAGAGTCTCCGTTGATGACTTGGGTAGTCAAGCAATAGTACTTCAGGCTGGTTGGGTGCAATTGAAAATGCTCGCCTTGATAATGCATACCTTATGGCAATCGCCAAACCAATCTGAAAAATGAACGTTAGATACATCATGATGCTTATATAGCATTCACCTCCAGTCATTGCATAGTAATTCTAAAGTTAACTTAATAACCAATAAGACTCACGAAAGCACTCAACCTAAATTACCTTGGCAGAGTAAATTGCACTGACTGCAATATTTACGCGTCCAACTGTTAAAGGGGCCAAGAATGCTGCAAATCTCTGGACAACAGAAGCGCAACTATCACTTGAGAAACTCCATTGAACATATAAAACATATTCTCCTGCTGCTATCCAGCTCAAAAATGTGAAAGGAAAAAACAAAGAAGCACATAAGAAAGTTGTATGTCTGCAATTTTAGATGCGAATTACTTGATCAGGGTCTTTTATAGCACTAAGATATTCCCCATCTGGTGAAACGTCAGCCACCGAATTCAACAAGTTCTCCCGTGGTATCCGCACGTTATCAAACCTAATCCACCACATTGAAGGAACTTCTTAAACCATACAAAGATATGCAACATCTGAGCAAAATTTGTACTGATGAACAACAAGTAATTACCATATCCGACCATTGTCAACACCATTCAGACCAATTTTATGCCCACAATCGGCTATACGTATGTTAGGACAGATGTTGCCATCTGCATCTCTTATCTGTACTATAAATGCATGGACCCCTTGATTAATCCCATTGATATTGAGCTGGGAAAAAGCCACTGTGTGCGTTGCATGCTGCACAGCCACAATAACAAGTATGTTAATAGTGAGGACATGCGGTGCTTTCACAGCAAAGAAATATGATAAAAAAGAATGACACAGTGTCGTATTTCATGGCTACATACTGCAAGGAAATTCTATTTTGCGAGTAAAACTGTCATTACATTTGCTGCTCCTCCAATCCAATATTTCTGTGCTGACTCACATGGAGTGTTAATAATAAACTCCCTGGCCCTTGGATCATATGTCGTAACTGTTTCGATGCCTCGAACCTGACAGCACAAACCCCAATAGCAATCAGTTAAAACAAAAAATTATAAAGGAATAACACAGACATTGAATTCACTCGTAAATAGGACCCATCAGAAAAGAGAGCCAGTCTTCACATAGTTCACTAAAGGTGCATACATTACTCCCGTGCCCCAATTCAGTCATCGCAAAGCAACCCTTGAACATGTAATTTTCACTGTCTCTCAACCACTTCACGTGGTGCCGCTCTGTGCCAAAATATTGAATAGCACCACCCCTGAAATTCCATCAATGCACACAGATGTAAGCATCCTTACAATCATACTAATCTTCTCGAAGTACAGGATACAATATCCCAAACAGATGCACCAAATTCACCTAAGCAGAAAAGTAATGTGGGACGCAGACCAAGCACATAAACAACATATGCAGAAAAACATAGGAGGCGAAAATTGCCAGACAACGAACCACATAAACACAGAATTCAATTGTCCATAATGGTATCCGACCAAGCACAGAGTTTAACGCTAATGACTACAAACATTATGAAATCAAGCATCTTTCTCCAATGCTAAAAGTCAACAACACGCAAGCGAGACGTACCACAAGAAGAAGTGAACCCCGAGCTTAATCGTCAACGAGTGATCGAACATCCCGGCCACCTCCATCAGCGCGAACTTCCTCAGCTCGTCCTCCAAGGTTCTCCCCGTGAGCCACCCCTGGAAGACGCCCTTCTCGAGCAAGTACTCGACCCTCTTCATCGTCATCTCCCTCTGCTGCTCCATCGACTGGTTATAGTCCGGCGAGACGAACACCTTGCCGCCCAGCCCCCTGGGGTTGAAGAGCTTGCTCTGGGTCATGAGCCCGAACAGCCAGTCCCGCTCTTGCAAGTTGTGGCCGTCCAGGAGCTTCCGCATCTCGGAGGTGTCGAGGTGGGTCGACTCGGCGAGCTCGGGGGGCGAGTAGTCGAGGCACGGGGTTTGGGAAAGGGACGGGCATTTGGGAGATGGGTCTTGGGTCAGGTGGTTCTTGAGGACCTGGGTTCGCCATGACACCCGATCCATGGAAGGAATTGAAGGTTCTTGACGGAGCGAGGAAGGGGATCGAGCCTGTCGAGAGCGAACGATGCGAAAATGGAACCCCAGGAAATTGACACTTCTCTCTCCAGAGAAGAGAGGTGTTTTAAACGGAAGGCAGGACGAAGGAGAGGCGCGTTGGGCGTAAAAACCGGTGGCCTGGCTCCCGCCGGAGGTTGTCCTGCGCGCGCAGGATTCGCGTTTGATGCACTCTCCGGCCAACAATTATCCATTTAGGTTTTTTTTTTATTTATCAAAATTGTCCGTTTAGTTTCAATAAGGGAAAATAATACAAATAGTTTTTGAATTTTGACCTAACGTATAATGTGATTTCTGAACTTTTGGTAGATATTTAAACTAATTCATTTTTTTGGATCAAAAGTTTAAACTAGTTTCTAAACTATACGAAAACATTTTACGATGTCTCTTAATCTAAATTAATATTCGACAATAAAAAACCTAAATTATTATAAGAATGACATTTGATATTTTCGTATAGTTAATGGATTAGTTTGAATATTATCAAAAATTGGAGAACCATATTAAACAAATTTAAGATTTAAAGATCACGTTACATATTAAGTCAAGATCATACATGACATTGCACATTGGATCAAAACTTATGAACTATTTGTGTTATTATTCTTTTTTTTTTACTTAGCGATTCGACAGAAATTATGTTTTCAACAACGTTTTATTTTTCTTCCTTTTTTCAATTTTAGGAAGGACTAAGGAGTCCGCAAGGGTCCGATCTCGGAACGTGCCGTGCACGCGCGCCAGAGAGGCGCGTGGAATTAGGTGACAGATTACGGGGAGAGTCCTCTTTCTCTGTTGGAACTTTTAAGGTTTTCGGAATCGGGAAGGGAACCAATCGTGATCATCTCGGGAAACGTGCCGGATGGATATTATTATTATTATTATTAAATATTTAAGAGTAAAATATTATACTAAAAGCAACTCCTTCTAGAATATCAGAGTCATTTTCCGGTTTTACCCTCGTCCTTTCCATATTCATAAATCAATTTTCATATTTTATTTTCTCTCTTCTCCGATGTGGGAAAAATTTTCCATACAATTACGGTCTCTTCTCACGTTGTTGATCGATAACCAATGCTGAAATTGTCAGCGTGCCAGCCTTGATGCGAAACATCGCTACTCTGCATTACTAAAGAATTGGGTTCATTAATTACAAATTAGGGAGATTAGGGTTTTCTTATTAGGATTTTAATGTTCCTAAGGGCATAGCTATGTGCCTTTTTTGAGGTGAAATATACATGTATCCCGACGACGGTTGTGAAGGGGAATTGCAACGGAAGCTTCAACTTCCCAGGATATAAATCATTTGTCTAAGTGCTAAATCTTAAATCCTTCGAAAGTCTCACGCTTATGATGAAATTATGGAACACAAATAGATGTGCTCCTCGACGGAGATTCAGAAACGATAAATAAAATTAGTAATAGACTCTTTTCGCCAGTCCATTTTTCTGTATTTCGTCGGTGGGAAAGTTTATCTTGTGCTTATATATATTGCTTATGAGTTTTCCTTTGAGATTTCGAAATGGGAAAGGAAACATTTCTGAGTTTCCAAAAAATTACGATATTGCCCTTCATGTTGATATCTCAGGCATTTCATATTAAATAGAAATTAAATTATGAGAAATGCAAGACTTTCCCAGATCTAAAAAAGTTAAAATAGAGAGATTGTCTAGACTTTGACTTTCAAATTGCGACTTTAATTTATAAAATTTGCTAGGTCTTCCAAACAATGATTAAATGTCTGAAAAGACTCTATATAATTTCTCATTTGAACTAGAGTAATGTTACATAGGCTAAGATGCTTAAAAAAAACTTGTGACGTCTACATATTCTAGGAGACTATGTGGCCCAAAAAAACCTAGCTGAACGAAAAGACAGCTTGGGTCTTACTTTAGTTCGCTCGATCAACAAGACCGATCCTCTGTAGTAAGAAACACAATTTATAATAAAGGAAAAAAGACACAAAAAATTCCAAACTCTACCCACAGTGATATATTACCCAAATTTTTTTTTGTAACACCAGAATTTTCAAATTTATACATGTGTGAGTGTGACAAATTTACCCCAAATTTCTTTTTGTGATTCCAAAAACCCCAAACTTCTATCGATGTAACACATTTATCTCAAAAAATTGCATGATCTAAAGGCATTTTCGTATTTTACCTTTTTTTATTAGATAAAAGAATAATAAAAAAGGAAAATCAAGGGTGAGGGCCTGCGCCGAAGAGGGTGGCAAGCCCTTGCCCCTGATTTTTTTTATAAATATTTATAAATATTCTATTTAATAAAAAAGTGAAAATAAAAAAAATTTGAGAGTAAATGTGTCTTTTTATTTTAAGTGGGGTAAATGTGTTACGCATGTATAAGTTTGGAGTTTTTAGTGTCACAGAAAAAAATTTGGGATAAATATGTCACACGGGTATAAGTTTGAGATTTTTAATGTTACAAAAAAAAATAGAATAAATGTGTCATAAATGGCAAAGTTTGTGGCTTTTTGTGGCTTTTTCTCTATAATAAATATTTACATCAATAATCGTAAACTACATGTAAGTCCATGTAAATGACGGTCAATCTACCATAGCAGATTACCTCAAGTAACTGTAAATTCGAAGGTTTGGATCTTGAAAAATAGTAAGCAAACTTAAAATTATTGGAACTTTCTCGTTCTCTATTCTTAGTAAAGTTACCTAAATGATTGTAGCGTTCCTTCCAAATTCGCAATCACTGGAGCTTATTCATGAGTATTCTCCTTCGTTGATTGTGCAAATTCACAATTCTATTTCAGTAGGCTTCCTTAAATGTTAGTGAATTACCTATAAATAATCGGTTACCCTTTTTAAAAATTGATACATAGTTGACTTTAAATCCAATTAGGTTAAGGATAAGTGTACTGGAAGTCCTCAAAATAGTCACGAATGTGCAATTGAAATCCTACAACTTTTAAAAAGTGCAATCAAATCCTAAAACTTATCAAGTTAGTGCGGTCAAGTCCTTCCATTTAGTCTGTCCAACTTGACAAATGGAAAATGCTAATAAGTTTTAGGACTTGATTGCATCAATTTGATAAGTTTTGGAACTTGATTGCACTATTTGAAAGTCTATCCAGATAGTATATTAGTAACCCGAGCAAACTATGTATCTCAAAAGGCATGCACTGATCAAGCCTTAGACTCTTTCTCTTTATGCTTATGCATATAATCTATTGTGTAATCCTTGAATCAACTCCCAATACATAGGCACAGGCATTCAGCTGAAGTCAAGGATGGGAGGGAAAAATGAGCAAAGAAAATTACAGATCATGAGAAAATACTTCGGGTTGTCTTTTGAGAATATGTCCCGGAAGCGAGGACGTTTCCGATAATCTAGAATTACACTATCGCCGTCTGGACGAGGCAATCTATATGTCTCATAGGAAGATGCATGGCCTTGCTTTCCTTCGCTTCTTCTTCGGCTTTGGAGGCTGCAAAACCACCTTGATCGCGGCGTCAAAGACCGCCTTCACATTCTGCAAATGTTTACACACAAGACTATATGTAAGCAGCAGCACCAATGCCTTTTGTTATATTAAAGAGGAGGAGAAGAAAGTGAACCTGCTGGGTCTTGGAGCTGCACTCTATGTAAGCAGCAGCAGCAATGTTCTTCTTCAGCTCCTCTCCCTAACAAAACAATTGAATGGTTTCTTTGAGTTCATTTACAAAGGAAAAAACAAGAAGAAAAAGACTTAAATAAACTAGCTACGAAAACAGTTTCGCTGAATCAAAGATTTTCTTATTGGCGGATGTCGACTTGCCTGAGCAGTTGTGATTGGGGTCGCACCGGGGTGATTTATCAAGTAGTGCCTGTCTTCCCTTAAATCTGAGGACAAACCACATCCAAGAGTTCACACATTGAATTTGGCTACTGATATTAGCTAAAGGCCGTGGTGAGATAAGAGTATCTGGACTTATTACCCAGTTTTGTCCCTACAAGAACTATCGGCACGGTCGGGGCATAATGCCTCAGCTCGGGGATCCACTGGTCAATATGAGAAGCCAAGAATGTCAGATCATAAGCAGCAAGACAAAACGAATCGTACCGACTGTATTATGACGAAGACAGTTTACCTTCTTGGCGATGTTTTCGTAACTGGCTTTGCTGATGAGGGAAAATGCTAACAGGAAGACATCAGCTCCTCTGTAACTCAAAGGCCTCAGCCTGTTGTAATCCTCCTGTCCTGCAAGCAAGAAGAGAAAAAAGCCCAATCAAGAAAATTTTACATCGAGTCGAATTCACTCCAGAGCTTAAGCTTCGTACCAACTGCGCGATGATTCTACACGATATTTTTCTAAATTCGTAGAAGTACAGAGTAATTGGTTTGCATAAGTGACTGTTTCTCAATCAAACTAATTTTCCGCTAATTTGTTCTATCGTATCATTCTCATGACTGTCTGTTGAATCTCAACAAGAGCTAAGCACATGGTCAAATAGAAAGGTTAATTTCGAATTGCGAAATTTTAACTCTATCCTAGCAGCAGCAGAGAAAGGAAATTTACAGATTAGGATAGTAGTCTAGAAAAACAGAGGACCTAATTAGACAGCAAAATCATATAACTGGCAAGTATATAATGCCTGAATAATGAAACTTAGTACAGCAACAATTTTCAGAGAATAAGAAGTGCACACACTCACCAGCCGTATCCCACAGCCCAAGGTTAACTGTGCTTCCATCCACCACCACATTGGCACTGAAGTTGTCAAACACAGTAGGCACATAATCCTACAACATGGCAAAAAGAAGACTGTCAAATCGTTTGAACCGTCGCTAATTTGCACGTAAGAGAATCTTCATTTTTACCGAAGAGAACCGCATTGCAAAATTCTCGATCGATCGGAAAGAAATACTGCGCAGCCATATCGAAATTCAGGATTCGCAGGTCCTAGAAGAAACACGAAAACTTAAAAGCCAGGAACACATCAGACCGTGGGGAAGGTGTTGCTGGTGTAAGAGATGAGCATGCATGTCTTCCCAACAGCTCCATCACCAACAGTCACACACTTGATGAATCTTGCTGTGCTCATTCTAATTTTCTTCTTCCTTCTCTCTTTAAGAAAACAAAAATGTCTGACTCTCTCTCTCTCTCTCTATACTCTAAATTTGCTAGCTCTTCATGATAGACAAAGAAAAGAGATAGAAGTGGGAGGAGAGTTTCAAATTCGAACTGGATGGGAGGGGAGGTGGGAATTTATTAAGCTTGAGAAATCTTGAGCACCCACTTTAGCAGCTAGACTAAATCTTTCCTTCTCTTTCTTTTATCTTTTATCTTTATCTTCTGTGTCTTTTTGTACAATGATGATTGCATGTAGGAAAAGCTTTCTGTTCCTTTAAGGGGAAGTACAGAGGCATTGGACACAAAAAAAAATTGGTGGGGTTTGGTGTTGGGGTGTTGGTTGGATTAAGTGTTGGGCAAGGGAAGCGACTTAAATGATGAACATGGAAGAAGGAATCATTATAACAATACCTTGCTTGATTAGCAAATACATTATGATGAATACCCAACAACAGGATTTGCGGACAAAAACAGTAGTAGGACTAGGACAGCGAATAGAAAAACATCATGGGAATTTCTACACCTCTTGGGTCTTGTTAGTTAGGGTTTTGCATGGATTCTAATTGGGCCGATTCACCCCTAAAGAAGCCCAGGAGGCATGTCAATGTGTAGTTCCAAAGCAAGAACATGAGCCAGCAGACCCATGTCAACCTTGGGCTCATAAATGCTTTTTGGCAAGCACTTATAATCGCGACCGTGCGACACTCAGACTTACTTGAACTCGTTCTCCTTTCGTTAGAATCGCCTAAGCGCTCAGCCCTCCCCTCGATCTATTGCTCACTCGCTCGCTTGGCCGACCCCAAATTGCGGAGAGAAACTTTAGAGAAAGAAGTGTTTTGGGAGAGAATGTTCTGTTGTTCTTATTGTGTTTGGTCCGTGGGATGATACAAATTATGGGGAAAGAACCCCTACATATACCCTTTAATGTAACAGTGGAGATCCAATCTTCACATCTACCACCCATTACTATAAATCACAAGAATTTCATAGAATAGAAGCTTAGGTTTCTTATTGCCTCCAAAACTATTTTAGAGTATTTATGAAACCTACATCCCTAAAAGTTTTAAGACTTAGCCGGCCACTTCCTCGACCTTGAAACCTCCGGTCCATTACATCGGGACATTGGTTATTATGGCGCCCTCAAATTATCCATGTTAGTTATAGTTAGATCAATGGCATTGACGGTGGCAAAATTGGTGGCAAAATTAGTGACAAGAAGTAACTTTCTTGAGAAAATGGTAACAAGTTCAAGAAATTGTAAATTAATTGATTATAACTAATTAAGCAAACTCAATTGGAGAATAGGATACTATAATCAACTGTGGTATTTAATAATTTATAAATCTTAAGGTGAAGAGAAGACTCTCCAGAAACCCAACAGTGACAAAGAAGTTGGCAATCAGACAGTTCAAAACATTCATTCAATTGACTGGTCATAAATGAAAATTGATTGTTTTCTATAATTTAGTTATCTCATCTCGCAATCAATGAACTATTTCATATTCTCTTTTTGATTTGTTGCATTTATCAAAGATACGTAAAAGAAGAAATATCACCCACAACATTGGGCTCATCAGTGGTTGTCCAACTGTGCCATAATCTTTTCATCTCCAGTAAAACACACCTTCAGCTATTCTAAAACGCTTTTTTTAGTAGATTTGAATTTTTAAACGCATCAATATGGAATTTCAATCCCAACATAACTCTGTCAAAATATATGTGATATTTAATTAAAGCAGACTCTCAAGAAACCTAAAAATAACAGAGAATTTACTGATTTTTTTTTTTTGGTCGAAAGAAGAAATGCCATTCATATATCATAATAATATTCGATGAGTACATAGAAGGCATTCAAGCCTAACAAACCCAAATTAACTGCAACATAAAGCAAAAGCCCGAAAGCAACAAACAAAGCACAAACTGCAACTTGAGTCACACTTTCATCTTGAAGAATAGATCTGTCGTTGTAAAACACTCAACGGCCGATCACTAGATATAATGATAAGCACACGCCGATATCTCCTACTTTAATTGCAACAGCCTGCAGTGCGCGTCTAGATACGACACCGCGAGTTTCCTTTTTTATCGTAGGGTTTCCTCCCTCTGCAGCCGTCGCTTGAGCAACGTGCTTGAGGGAGCGAGAGACCTTCTCCCTCCCTCCCCCCTCTCCATCATTTCTCTCTCCCTCCCTTCCCTTCCCTCCCCCCCACCCCCTCCCCCCTACCCTCTTCCCGGAGCTCGGCGAGCTAGGAATCGATTGCACAGCGTTGTCGAAGCTCGAAGAGCTCAGATTTAAGGGTGTTCGACATTCCGAGCCGCAGTGCTCGTCCCGTGTCGCCCCGAGCCCGGCAAGTTCGTCCCATGTAACAGAGCTCATCCCGTGTCACTTCGAGCTTGGCGAGCTCGTCCCGCACCGCCCTGAGCCCAGGCGAGTCCAGATCCACGTGACTTCCCCTCCGGTCCGTGGATAGAAGCTAAAGCGCCTCAAGAAGCCGCTCACGTCCAAATCCGCGTTGCTTCCCCTCCGGTCCGCCAACAGAAGTTGAAGTGCCACAAGAAGCCGCCCACGCTCTGTCCTAAACCCAGGGCTTCGAGGATTCAGGCGGCACGCGCCTCGAATAGCCGAGGGGTGAGTCGTCATTGGAGCCGAAGCTGCTTGCGCCCAGCCACTGCATCTTTCTCTACCTTTTCTTGGTAGCTCGCTTTGTTAGTCTCTTTTTTCTCTCCCGATCTATTCTGGGAGTTTGTGTGTGAATAATTTTCCGCAACTAATCTTGGGTACACGTGGAGCTTAGTTTGGTCATTCGTCCGAACGACAGCGTTTGAGAAAGATGGTCGCAACGTGGCTCCACAAACTCTCCAAGATTAGGCCACTCTTCTTTTCCGATTTAAATTTGGATAAAGTTTTTGGGGTTTTACTCTTCAAAACTAGATGTAGAAATAGGTCTGAGAGTTCTCTATAGGTATGTGACTTGTGTCCTTTCAACATATGGATGTTGGTATCTATGCACGACGATAGTGATTGGGGCGTCGTACCTATAATTTACTGATCAAATAGGTCAAAACATTCATTCAATTGACTGGTCTAGAAACTGTATTTAACATCCTACATTTCCTAAGTGAATCGATAAACTATGTCATACTCTATTGATTGTGTTTATTAAAGCCTAGTAAAAGAAGAAATATTATCCACAACATTGAGCTCGGATTTGGCCTTTGCTTAAGATTGCGACCGTGCGACACATGAATTGTTTTGGCTCATTCATTCTTTACTAAAGTCGCCTTAGCGCTTAGCCTTTCCCTCGATCTATCACTTTGGCCTGTCTCGGATCGCCAAGAGAAACTTTAGAGAGGGAAGTATTTGGTTGCGTTTGGTGGGCCGAATAACACTATGGATATGATAACTTTTATCTGTTTGGAGTGATGCGAAATCCGAATATGATCGAATATAGCCCGGATGAAAAAAAAAACCCGGGTTGGATAGATGAATAGGATAAATCACGCCTTCGCTGATAGCTCTTCCTCTCTTTTGCCTAGCACCACCATCATCAGACTCCAATGGCCACCACTCCTCCCACCGGTGACTACCTGCTTCCCATCTTCGACTGCCGAGAAAAGCGGAGCCAGAGCTTGCCGACCCTGCCTCTTCCTTATGTCGCTCAACTCCATCCTGGCGAGGAACTATGTTATCCCCATTAGATCTTAACGCCTCCTTGGCGAAGAAGATGATCAGATGGAGGCGGTAGCAGGGGCAATAGAACTCCTCAACCGCATCACTTGGAGCGAGTTGGACCGGAGGAGCTACCCGCTCGCGAATTGGATCTACGCACCATCATGGTGGGCCCTACAACACCTTGAGGAACTTCGCCGGCTGTTCTCTAATCCACGACTCCACTCTCGTCTATAATGCCTCCATTGTCAAATGTTGCAATCGAGATGCGGCGTGATCAACGGGCGTGTAGGAGAGGGAAGAGGGAGAGATCGTGTTTGATTGAAGAAGGAGAAGATGGATTTGCTGCCGAAGATGAAGGCGTCGCGGTGGCGGAGATGGTGGGACTGGCGGAGAACTCGAACTCGTTGGCGTCTTAAAGCTACGAAGTCAGAGGTAGAGCGGGGCAAAATCCGTCGGGTTGATTGAGGGCAGCAAAAAGGATGTCGCAGAAGGAGAGGGCATCCTCGAAGTCACGGAGAAGAGGGGTATCCAACATGGATGGTGGATTGTGGAAGGATGAATAGTTTTTACTACTTCCATGGTTTATTTCTAATTTTAACCCTGCAAATCAAGTACTCATTTGGATAATATCTATTTGAATTCATGCTATATCCGGACGTCAACAAACATAAATTGGGATATTTAAAATCCTTTCATATCCTTATCCTATTCGATATTATTACAATCGTAAAACTCCCCTTATCTAATGGTACAGATTCATTCTCCATATCTAACGCTTATTCCTATTAATTACAAGAGCTCTCTAGAAAACAAGTACACATTTTCAATATTACTTCTAAAAATATTCTAGAGTACTCATGAAACTCAAGGCTTGCTCAATCATCTAGGTCACCTCCTTGGCCTATTGTGCCTTAAAAATCTCCATACCGCTACACCGGGACGCTGGTTACTATGGCCCCCTCATATTTTCCATACTAGTATAGTTAGATCAACATCATTGAGGATGGCAAAATTAGTCATAACAAGTAACTTTTTTGAAATATGGTAACAGGTTCAAAGAAGTTGTTATTTACTAACTAACTAATTAAGCAAACTCAATTAGAATTATGTAATCATCTGTGATGTTTAATTTTTTTAAAAAAATCTTACCGTGAAAAGGAGAATCTCTGGAAACCAATAATAACCGGTGATCAAACAATTTAAAACATTCATTTAATAGACTGAGCCGTAGAGTTATATACAACATCCTCTAATGAACATAATTTATCAAAGTTAAGTAAAATGAAGAGATATTATCCAGAACATGATGGGCTCATAAGTGGTTTCGGCCAACACGACCTACGATCTATTAGATTAAATCTAGAATATATTTGGAGTTTTTTCTCACTGTTTTTTTTTTTCTTTTTTCTAAAGATAATTTTTTTTATTCACTTGCTTAAATTGGGGCACCAATTTGATATAAGATGCAACTAACCTTATCTTACGAGTCTTCAATTGAAAGAAGCCAAATCCAACCAAGATTCTGTTTCCCTTTTCAAAGAGCATAATTGACATAGCAAAGAAGGGTTTGTTAGATATCGTTGCCCTACAATTGAACTCTTTCTTTCTATGATTGACCTAAATCCTAATCAACAATCTTGAAAATATATATTATCTAGTCCTACTTTGCCATGTAAAGCACACCTTCACCTAATTCTAATACGCTTTCTTTTTAGTGCCCTTTGAATTTATAAACACAAATATGGAATATCAATCTCATCACAACTCTATCCAATTCAAGGTTTGTCACATGAGCATTGATGATCTTCTTGAGGAGATTTCTTTAAGCAAAAGAAACGTAAACCCGTCTTCGTGTTCTCATCTTCATCTCTTTCTCCATCGTCTTGATGCAGGACCCATGCATAGGCCGATCAACAACGGCATTGGCGGCACTCACGTGGCGTGCGCCTCGTGCAAGCACCAGAGGAAGAAGTGCGACGACAAGTGCGTGCTGTCCCCGTACTTCCCCGCGGAGAAATCCGTGGAATTCCAAGCCGTGCACAAGATCTATGGCGTCAGCAACGTGACCAAGATGGTGCTTGGCGTGTGCGAGGAGGACCGGGGGCGGCTCGCCCATTCGCTCGTCTGGGAGGCCAGGCTCCGGCAGCAGGACCCGGTCCACGGCTCGTTCGGGGAGTACCAAAGGGTACAAAACGAGCTCCAATACTACAAGAGCTTGTGCCAGAAGCAAGTGATCCAATCGCAACACTTGCAAGGGGAGCTTAGCAAGAGAAGCCAAGGCACGGTGCGAAGCTTCACGGGGTGGAACAACAAGTGTGCGAATGCAATGGCATGCGACCCCGGGACGAGCATGAATACCGTGGCGAGTTTCGGAGGAGGAGGAGGGGTTGTTCATGGTACGGCCATGAATAATACTTACGCGCGCGACAGTGGGAGTTGCATAATTGATTCGATCCCATATCAGGGGCAAAGTTCAGAAGAATTGAATCAAGAAAGAGAGATTGCTTCTGGTGTACCGCTCCAACAACATGGTATCAATGGGTTCAATCAGCACTACTTTGTCTCCGGTAATTCACACCATTCGAGTTTTGTATTCGATTCTTGAAAAATTACGATCGCAACGGCAGTATTAACGAACTATAATCTCCAGATGGTTTCGTTGCTCGCTTTGGTGATTAATTAGGGTTTTGGTACATTTTCTTGCTGGCTAATCGAGTGTAGTTCTTGTCAACGATGTTACAGGTACATAGGAAGAACCTGGATCAGAAGCTTGATGATAACATCCATGGATGGAACGATGGAGGTCCCAAGAATCTCGCCTTTGTTGTTGTCTAGGGTTATCGGAGGGTTCTTTTGAAATACAGGGATAGTTATACAACCTCTTACTGTTTCTATTCTTCATTTATCTGTTTGATTTTCCCAAATTATATTGTCTCTATACAATTCGATGCATGCGGAGCATAGGCGTTAGCACATTTCTGGGATTGTAATGTTTCTTTTGACTTCGAATTTTACATCATGCATGGAATTATGGCTGATCTAGTGACCGATTGGAGTCAATTCTCAACTATATGCGAAGCGAAATAGAAAAATAAAAAATGATGACTCTGAATGTACTACGGCCTCTCTTGTCTAACATGTTTAATAAATGATATGAAGCATCCCCATCACTTGTATACTCTTTATATACCAGTGATCTGACGTGGTTCCTTCACTATAACCTTTCGCCGGTCACTTGCTCATTTTGCCATTCAAACATTAAGCCAAGATCACAGCATTGTAAATATGCGGGGCAACATGGGAATATAAGTGAGATTATTTGATTGGTTTAAGAGACTATGTTGACACTTGAAATGACCAACTTTTTATTATAATCGACATAGTTAGTCGATAATTAAAAGTCACCGATGAAAAGAACAATTGACAACTTGAAGAGTATCGACATCTCGCCAAGCCACTAAGGAAGTTATCGACAGTAAACATTCATCTACATCACATACAACTTTTAGATAAGTGTTACAAGATAATAGGTAACTGTTTGGTGGTTATGTTCGTTTTCACTATTATAAGATTGTAACTTCTTGTGGATAAGTATTGTTGTAACTTTTTATAGAGGCAAATAGGATTGGGAATTTTTTTTTTGAAGATAAAATTAGGAAGTTATCTATTCAAATTTAATTACCATTTGTAACGTTGATTGCAGACTTTAAATAACCATATTGTACTATTTGTAAAAATTCCCAATTAATCACAATCACAATCACAATCACAATCAATCGCAATCTCAATCTTCTTTACAAATTTATATTGATCTTTACTCTTCCGCAATCCCAATCACTTTCTAATCAAAGTATAGGGCCTTCGGTTGGTCCATTGTTCAAGAACCCAGAACAAGGTTGCGGATTTGATTGTAAATGCCCAAATCTAATATCCTCCATCTTAGCTGGTTTCCAATCCACCCCAGCATCTTGGTGTTTGATGTTCAGAATCTCATTTGGTGTACTCCTCAATTTATGAATGAAATGAAGACTTTTTATTGACCCCCAAAAAAACAAAAGACTCCAATTTTCGTACCTTTTCTTGTCATTTAGTTTTCTGTTCAAAATTAATGAAAGACCATTAATATCCTTTGTCAATTCATGCATCAATCCATAAACACATTTTTGGTGAAATAGACTCGACCCTCAAATTCATCATAGTAGCAAACCTGGCCTCCAACGGGTCACGACCCAAATTTCGATTCTAAGAACTTGAGCAGTAACTCGGCCGTTAGCCATTAGATTACTCTCAAAGCTAATGAAGCCCAATCGAACAATCTTGGATGAACTACTCGAATATATCGTAGATAAATCTAGAGCAACTAACACCTTTATATATTGCACAAACGAATCGATATTAAAGCCTAACACAATATCTTCGTGTCATCGGAAATAAATTCTAATATTATCTAGATGAACAATCTGAAATTTATTGAGCCTCCAAAGTCCTTGATTTCGTCCTCTAATCTTCTTCAGAATCTGAAACGTTTGGGGAGATCAGTGAGCATGACCGCTCCACAAAGCAACTACTCACCTCCTAAATATGGGATCAAGCATGTTCAGAATATCTTCCTGAAAAAACTCGTACGTAATTGAAAAATCTTATCAGAGTCTTTTTTGTAAGGTAATAAGCATAATCAAGAAAATATTCAAAATAAATTATTTCAGGAAAGGTCTCCACAGCAAAGATTCACAAAATTACATAAGATTCGTCAGAATAATTCGAAGATGAACAATGGAGTCAGCAAACAATCTTCAAAGTGAAGATTCAAAAGTTTTGAGAATTCAAGAATCTTGTCGCGTAAAACCTGCGCAAAATCGAACCTGTTGGGTCCTGGTGTTGTCTTGTTCCATCGTGTCTGATCGTCTTCTTTGACATTCGCTCGTCAGATGATCCCGCCGCTTGCCGATCTAAGCCTCTGCATCGATCAGAATCAGAAGCTTTTAGGCATTCCGATTGACTTTTCGAATCATCTACCTCCGCTGAACTCGATGCTCTCCCATTCATTCTATTGTGTTCTCGATGCATTCGATTGATCGAGATGATGAAAGAACGTCCCGTTTAGAGGAATCGAACCTGGAATTCAGACTCTCCCCCCGCATTGTTGTGGCCACCGCCGCTCGATCTTGGCTCTCTAGAGAAAGAATTGGTCGACCCCGGGGACCAGCACGGGGTCTGGTCAGGAACCGTCGTCCGCGGCGGTGGCTGGGGTGGAAGGGAGAGAATGAAGCATCGCCGGAAGGAGATCGGCAAATGGTGGGATCATCGGATGAGTGAAGTCATCGGGATGTTCCTTTCTCTCTTGATCTAGTAGACTATGAGCGTCGAATATCAATACAATGAAGAAAAAAAAAAGACTCTAGATCTTAAGTCAAAAATCATGTTTCGGATAAGATTCATTGGCATGAAATCAAAGATATCTTTTTTAAATAGTTGTCACACATGATCCATTTTCCATAAAATGCTCACATATGGTTGAAAAATTTATAATTCAAATAGTCAAGATAACTGTCTATTAACCCCACAAACAAATTACTTTTCGAAATCGAATCTAAGTCACTCTGATTTTGTAGCCATTTAAGTTTCTTACTTTGTATATTTAAATATTTATCTTTCTTTTCACGCATTTAGTCTTTCTTTTAAATACGCAACCGTATATCTTCTTTAACAATTTCTCAGTTTAAAAAATTTAAAGATTGACCTTTTTGTCAAAACTAAAAGGGCAAAAGCCACCAAAAATTCTAAACTATACTCACTGTGACACATTTACCCTAATTTTTTTTACACCAAAAATCTCAATCTTATATATGTGTGACGCGTTTACCTTCCGTCAAATTTTTGTTAATGAGATTTGTAAAAAATCTGCTTGGACAGTAAACCACGTAACCTAAGTGAAATAAAAGGATGTTGTTTTGGTTGAAAAAGCATTTAACGGAAGATTGATGAAAAAAATTTAAGGTAAATGTGTCACAATGCATATAATTTGAGCTTTTTGATGCCACAAAAAAGTTTAGAATAAATATGTCACAATTGACATAGTTTTGGGCTTTTTGCGAATTTTTTCCAAACTAAAAAGAATTACTTTAACGTGATAAATCATGAAATTGCCGAATTACATCAAAATCAAACCACCTTAAAATTCACATGTAATTTACCTTAAAATTGATATGGGACCATCTTCGTTGACTGGATGATCAAGACCGGACAAGTCAAAGTATTTCCGATTCCACACAGCAGCATTGGGAGAATGATCTTGAAGGACACAGCGACGTCGGAGGACTCGAAAATCCTCGGACCGAAATGGCCGCCGTCGAAGCGAGCCATCTCCGACCCCACCGCCTCGTCTCTCTCAGTCTCATCTCCGCCTGCTTCCTCGTCGCGTCCTCCTATGCTTCTCTTCATCCCGACGCGCGTCTCCTCGGCGTTCACCCATTGGGTACGAGCTCTATCTCTCAAGGTGAACCGTAGGGATCTTGTAGATTTTGACGATTTTGCATCTGGTTGGAAGATTTAAGTTTCGGGAAACTGGAGCCTGATTTGTCCGTACTTGGAAATGTCGAAAGCCCGAAACTTTCAGGGGCTTTGTGTTCCCTCTGATCGAGTGGGTGTGAGTAGGTTGCAGAATGGGCAAGATCTTCAAATGGCGTGAAATCTCTTGTTATATCATACTGTTTAGTTTCTTCTTGTCTCAGTTATTGATATTCAAATTTCTATTGCTTGTAAAATTTGCAGATGGGAAGTATTATGCAGCAGAGGTGATCAAATGCAGGGACGGCTCCAAATCCTTCACGAAAGACCGCCTGAACGACAATTTTTGCGACTGCCTCGATGGAACAGACGAGCCAGGTGATGCTTCAATTCGAATTGAAGACGGTATTTGTGTGGAGGTTCAGTGTCAGGGTTGTGAGATTGTGTGTTCCGGTTGATTGTATGCTGTGGGTAGCTATTACCCTAAACTATATCTTGAACTCTGATTGCTTATAAGGAAAAAGTTCAGTTAAAATCAGTACATACTACTATTGACACTAGCCTGGGAGTTTTCCTAGGATTCAAATGACTCCTGCTGCTTCATAAGGGAAATGGGTCGGTAATTTTAGTTCAACAGTTGTTACTGCGGGTTAGGCTCATTTCCGCTGAGAGCTGGTTTCCATAACTGTCATGGAAACTGTCGACTTGCATATTTCCCATTAGGATACATTGTACGTGTATCCTCTCTATACGACTCTTTTGGATGTTTGTGTGTATTTCCTTACTGCCAGTAGTCCGCTTTTAAGTGTCATTGCTTGACTCTCGATGGACAAATCGAAATTAATAACTTGTATGTCAACTGAATCAATACAGCATGTTCAGTGTGCGGGCTACTTCACAATTCCCTGAGTCAGTATCACTTCTTCTGCTTTCAGGAACTTCAGCTTGTCCAGTGGCGAAATTTTATTGCAGAAACGTGGGTAGTACACCTAAGTTTATATACTCTTCCCGAGTAAATGATTATTTTTGTGGTAAGGACTTTACTTGTGGCCTTCCATCCTTTCTAGACTATTTAGAGCTGCTTTGATAATCTCATTTCAGTTTAAAAATTATTTGTGAGGAGCTCATTCACTTTCTGGAGATTATGACCTGTTGCATTTGGATTGAACCTTTAGCATTGTGAGTTTGGAGGTGACTGTCTGAAAATATCATAGTGACAAGCTCTCTGTGTTTTTCATTGGCCTTCAAAATGGTTGGGAAAGAATGTACAAATGATTATTCGAAATTTCACTTTGCTTTATAAGCACTTGTAAAGTTCCAACAACATAATCAGGATTTGGAAGTTCCAGGAAAGTGGGTTCGAGAGAGAGAGAGAGATAGAGATCTTTTAAGGGTGTGTTTCGACCTTACCTCAGTTCTGAATGAAAGTAAGCATTTTTTGTCCACTTTTTCTCCTGAACATCATTCTTGGGTCATTCCATTATAGATTGCTGTGATGGAAGTGATGAGTATGATGGAAGGCTCAAATGTCCCAATACGTGCATCATGGGAGGAAATGTCGAGTATAAAGCTGAAAAATATGCAGCAAAGACAATCATTTTGGGCATTGACAATAAAGAACCCAAGAATGAAACGAACTTTGATGAAATGATCCAAAAGCTCAAAGGTATACCTTTTCTTCACATGCATAGAATGTTTTTGCATAATGGAGAAGTAGAAACTGATGATGAAGGGGTTGTCTGTCAGGATTGAAGATTGTGATTGGAGTTCAGGTGCTTCTTATCAGTTTTCTGTTGATTTTCCGAGTTGTACGTCAGCGCAACAGGCAAAGAAGAAAACGTGCTCATTGATCTAATTCGCTATATGGTCATGAATGACATCCAGGTAATATTTCTTTTACTACTGTTGCATAACGAGTCAAAGGAAAAAGTACTGTCCCATAACACCTTCAATTTGACTTAATAGTTGCTACTTCGATTTCAGCTCCAAGGTTCTGTTTTATTTTCAGGTTTGATCTTTGACCGTAAATATGTGAATTCCTGGTCTGGCATTTCTGCCTCCTATTTTATGAATTTGCCTAATTGCCAAACCTCACCTGGGTTGTTAAGCAAGTTGGACCAGGTTCTGCACTAGACGACATCAAACTGATTGTTGCTTCAATGACAGTAGAATGCAAGGAAGGTTTTTGTATGCTTAGATGTTTTATATAGAAACCCCCTGACATGGTGGTCACAATGTGAAATTCACACGAAATTAGTTGTAAAATGACAGGACTACAAGGTGAGGGAACTCACATGGAAAAATACTTAGTTTTAGATCTTACAATCCAGCGAGGTAATAGGGCTCAAATGTGAGGATGGCTTAGTTGTTTGGCCATTAATGAAGACATTCCTGTTTTGATCTTAATATTTAAAAGGTTGGCCCCAAAAGAGGTATCCCGTTTTGAACATGTGGTGGTTGAGAAATGGCTGGTATGAGGCCACGGCGAACAGAGTTACTTCGCTGCTGTCACAATCAGGTTTTTTTTTTTTCTGCAACACCAAACCTCTGCCCTACGACCCTTCTTGGGTTAAGTTGGAGCTGTAGTTTGGAAGATTAAGTGGCAGTTGTTGATACCACATTGTATACAAAGAAATACTTATATACTTGTTTTCATGTATTCCAATCGATAGATAGATTCTTCCCAATTCAGTGTCAAGTTCTGCATTGAATTATATGAAATGCATACTTGAAGCTATGTATCGAAGGCGGTTTCAGACTGTTTGTCTTGAGTTTGCCGCGTTGGAGAGAAAGAATGCGGTTAGAGGTGCCCAATTTTTGACGTTCTTGTGACACTGCTTGATACAAAACGATGATTCAACCGTGTTCTTCAACTGCAAATGAAAAAACTGGCGGATCATTTATTAGACTAGTTGAGGAAAACGTTCCTACATGGCAAGAGAGGGCTCAATGAAGCACAGCTTCGGGATGGAATGATCGTCTCGAGCCGACCACGTTTCGAATGATAGCCAAGGACTCTTAATAAATCCATGGACGACACGTGTCGACTCACGATGCTGCTCTGTAGTTAGTTAGTTCGGACCGTCATTTTATAAGTGAAAATGGGTTTCATCGAGCATCGAAATCGACTGTAAGAGTGTTATTAGGAGGTGGCAAGTCAGTCGAAAGGGAGTTTGCACATGATCTTCATATCAAGTGTCCTCCTTCACTCTTATAAAATCACAGTTCAGATGGGTCGTCTCCTAATCCCACGAGGTAGGTATCTCTTCGTGGGCTGTCACTCAAATGTCCATATAATATCCACATCACACTGCATTGCAGGAGTGACCAAAGCTCTTAACATATAATATTCTCATGAGTTTGCTTATGCCATGCAATTTTATTATTATTATTTTGCACTAAATTATTCTGGACGAATTCGAGACTTTTGGTGGTAAGCATGTTCCTTCGATTGGTACTCGTAGACATCATATGCTTATGGGAATCTACGCGATTGAATGGAGTGAATTGGAAGGGTTGATCACCAAGTGATTACTCAATGAACTGGTCGATTCATAATTTACGAAACGCATCTCTTTAATTGTATGTAGTGAAAATTTATACGGGGTTATATTTCTTTATTATGTAAATCCTTTAAAAAATTAAAAAAAAATCTCCAAATAATTTCATAATTTTCAGTCCTCTCTCGGTAAAAGTGCGCAGCGGATAATTCTCTCTTTTTAATTTTTTTTTTTCCTAATGTTGGGTGTTGGACACGAGACGGTTTGATTGCTTCATCATCCTCAACCTTCAAAAACTTTGAATATCCAATTCAAGTTTTTTTTTTCCATTTAAAACGTAAAAGAATTGTTTAATATGCATTAAAGAAATGAAAGAAAAGGGCAATAAGTTATACCCTCACATGCCCGAATCCACTTGCGTCACTAAACAAAAATCGAAAGAGGAAGAAGACGATCATGATGCTTTCATTCGCTGGGTCACTTTCTTGAGATGGGAAGGAGGGGGTGGCGAATAAACTATGCACCCTTTCTCTCTAATCATGATTATTGCCTCCCAAAAAATAAGAAAAAAAATTAAAATAAAAGGGATTATAATAACTTAGGCTGATGAATCCATTAAAGTACAAAAGTTCCAAGATGAGGTGATGGGAAGGTGCTGAGAAGGAGCTATAGAGAGAGAGAGAGAGAGATGGAAAAGGAGAAGGACACATAGCCCTACATGTGAGCATGGTTTGGGGACAAAGCAAAAAGAGAGCTTAGTGCATGCAAACAATTCACATGGCCTGACATGATCCTCTCATTGCTCTCCCCCTCCCTCCCTCTTTCTCTCCACAATGTTACACACAGCTCATGCCCCAAAATCCCACCACTCCACCTTATAATATAATGTGTGATCTCTAATTTATTAAATCCTTATAATATAATGTGTGATCTCTAATTTGTTAAATCTTTTTCCTTTGCTATACTTTGATGTACTGTCGATGTAGGCAAGTTGTCGGGTACATCAGTCTGGGGTCTCCTAATGTGAGATGCAATAGAGCTAACATAAGTAGCCAGAACAAAGCACATGAAGCAAATAAGCTGGATGTTTAGATCCGTGAGGGGTTACTTTGATAATCACGGCTTGTTCGAGCAGTTTCGTTTCGTGTCGACCTTCAATGGTGACCATGTCGCGGTGCTCCTACCCTGAAATGTCGAATCGGGTCGATCCAAAATGACTCGAATAAGCCGTGTGACTCTTTGCAATGAATTATCCGTGCCTCCGCACAATCGCTAGAAGGGGTCAAAACGGGGACACATGATATATTCTTTTGCCACTCTGTGCTCTCTCTTGCAGCTGCACATGCTCCATGGAATTATGAAGCTTTGCTAGCTAGCTAGCAAAAGGACAGTAGCACTATGCATTGCCAAACATAATGTGATAATATAAAAGCCAGTCTCGAAATGATGGACCTCACTCGCGCACACACATGGGCTCTCCCCTCGTCGAGACATCAGATCATGCACGGCGATGGGATCGGACGGTCAGAGATTGGGGGGATCCAGAAAGATTAGAGGGAATATGGTGGGGTGGAGGGTACTGCAGAGGAATGTTTCCATTGTGGGATATGTGAAATGATAATAATGAGACTATTATAAGAAGAGGAAGAAGATGGAAGAAGCCACCACCACCAGTAAAGAGGGAGGTCACAAGGGCACGTGGGTTGCAGATTCCCTCTCTCTCTCTCTCTCTCTCTCTTTCTCTTTGGGTTCTGATAATAAAAACTACTGAGCGACTTTCCAGTAATACCGTTGAGTCCCAACCTCCCTCCTCCCAGCTGTGCAATAGCTGTCTAATCTCCCCCCATGTGACCCCACTGCACATCCACACAGAGAAGAGAGAGAGAGAGAGCGAGAGAGAGCGAGATTGTTTCTGAGAGATTTATCATCATCATCAACAAGCACAAGATCAAAAAGGGTGGGGGGGAATTTGATAAGAATAAGGAACCAGAGCCCCATGAAGACTATGATGATGTTCTCTTCTTGTTGGTGTCCTTGCTCTTCTTCTGCAGCGACAACATCCTCTCTCATTTGAGTGTATTTATATGGAGCTCCCTTAGGGATCATCATTTGGTTTGGGTTCTTCTCGCGTCAGTTGAATTCCATTCCCCTTTTTTCCCCCCCAGTTCCCCTCAATCAGCGTCCTTCTTGATCCAACACAAGCATCACACACACCACCCACGTAGCCTTTTCTTGGGATTGGTGTGTTGTGTGCCACCTCTCCTTTTGTTTTCCCCAGTTTTGGCCCTTAAATTTTTAGAGGGATTGCAACCGATTTTTGATCAGTTGGGTTGTCTTGCAGTCAGCATTTGTTGGATTTTGGGTGGCACTTGTGCGGCATTTTGATTATACAATGGCACAATTGCCTCCTAAGATCCCAAACATGACCCCCAATTGGCCTGACTTCTCTCTCCACCACCAGAAGTTCCCCTTCATGGGGTCTCATCAATCACCCCCCGTCCTCAATCCGGCCACCGCCGCTGCTGCGCAGAACAACCCTTCTTGGGTCGACGAGTTCCTCGACTTCTCGGCTGCACGCCGCGGGTCCCACCGCAGGTCCGCAAGCGACTCCATCGCCTTCCTCGAGGCCCCGCTGCTCGAGCATTGCCGGAACACGAGCGCGCCGGGTTCCGGCGCCAGTAGCGGCCACAACCACCATGACTTCGACCGGTTCGATGACGAGCAATTCATGTCCATGTTCACCGACGAGATCTCCCCATCAGCCGTGGTCGTCCCCCCGACGGGGTCGTCGTCCAACCCGTCATCGCCGTCCGATCACAACAGCATCAACGAGGAGAAGCAGGCGGATCAGAAGCAGCAGCAGCCAAAGAATGAGCCTGAGGAAGTGCAAAGCCCCTGCCAATCTGACTCACAGGCCACCACTCCACCCAATTCAAACCCAGCCAATTCTTCCGAGAGAATTATTGATCCCAAAAGGGTCAAGAGGTAACCGAAATTATTTAACATCATTTCTCACAAAGTTCATCTCAAACCAATTAAGTGACCAAGGATAATTACAATGCAGCTGACAATAATTGATAATAATTCTCTCCTGTTGCCTTGGTTATAAATATCTATCATCATTTTGAACATGCATGCAAGTACTTCTTTCTCATTCAAAGAAGGTAGAGTAGGGTTTACTATTGCAAGATAATGCATTGAGTTTGACTCCTAAAACAGGTTTTGAGTGACAATTCTTTTTCCTTTTCCTTTCTTCTTTTCTGGACGGGGGTTTTGGGTTGGAATTAGGATCTTGGCAAACAGGCAATCTGCGCAAAGATCAAGGGTGAGGAAGCTGCAATACATATCGGAGCTCGAACGCAGCGTCAACTCGTTGCAAGTACGTGTACTTAACTGAAGAACTACTGTCGTTTTATCTGTGATTATGTTACGCATGGATGATGGAACGGCCAAGAATTTGGCGTCGACTGCGTGTGTGACATCGATTTGTTCTTCGTGCATGGTCGCCATTGAAGGCCGAAGTTTCGGTGCTGTCGCCGAGGGTCGCCTTTCTAGACCATCAACGCTTGCTCTTGAACGTGGATAACAGTGCTCTGAAGCAAAGAATCGCAGCTTTGGCCCAAGACAAGATCTTCAAAGATGGTTAGTGAATCACCCCCCTTTTCGTTTTTTTCTTTATTAAACGTACTTATCACCGACTTTGCAATTATATTCTAAGTTCTGAAGCAAATTTCTGTGGGCTCATAGCGACATAAATAATGCTAGGTATACTAACACTAATTTATAAAATCGGTATACTAACGAAACCGATATTAATTAAAGCCTCATATTAGGTATCGATCAGGACTCACTTGTTTAAATGCCTATGCGCAATCTTTCTATAACTTCGTATAATCTAATGTGACGGATAATGACCGGTATTTTTTCATGAACCTGAACCAACGTGAAAATAGATAAGCATTATGTCTATTTTCCCTAAATTGAACTAGCGTACAGAGGTTTGCAAGGAAGGAACTTTGACTTTTTAGCCTAATGATGATCAGTTTCAATGTCAGCTCGATTACATGTGGGAATGGAACCTAATTAATTGGACAGGTACTCATGCATGCATGTGTTCTCCCCACGTACGAACATGTTGCTTGTTTTGCATACCAGCCCCACCACCACTACTTATATTTAGATTTTTTTTTTCCCCATTTTTCTTGAATCATTTAATTTTTTTGGCAGCACATCAAGAAGCATTGAAGAGGGAAATAGAGAGGCTGAGGCAAGTTTATCACCAGCAAAGCCTCCAGAAAATGGAAAATAACAGCAGCAGCAACAATAACAATGCATGCGCACCATCTCCTCCTCCTCCTCTTCCTCCACATTCATCATCTCACCCCAGCAATCCTCCATTGGAGAACAGTAAGGAGCGGCTTCTCAGTGCTTGACCTTTTGACTCCTGTCCCAGCTTTGTACCTCAACATTATCATCATTATTCCCTCAACAGTCTAATTTTGCCCCCCACCAAAAAAAAAAAGGGAGAGAGAGAGAGAAAGAGAGAGAGTAATTAGCCTCCCAAGTTCAACTCTTTTTTCTCCTTGAACTTTCGAACAGAAAATAATTTCCTTCCATCTAGTTGGGTATTCATAACTATATCTATATTTATGGAAGAAAAGTTGGAGTTCATGTCAGCCAGCTTTCTTGGTATTCATTGATTTTTATGTAGAAATTCCATGTGTTAGCCAACTTGAGGAAGAGGGTGTCTTCTCTCTCTCTTCCTCTCTCTTTCGATCTGACGATGAACTGTGAATTCACGTGATGTGTCCACATCGTGTGGGGACCGATCTAAGGGGACATGATTGGACGTCAGAGACAAACACGTGCAGCTGTGATTGAAGAGAAGAAGAAGGAAAGAAAAAGAAAATGGTGATGCTCCCCGAAGTTGTAAAAAACAAAAAAAGAGAAAAAAAAATGGAAGTATAAATATTGTCTCTTGCTTTATCTGATCTGGTAGGGTGTCGTGGTGGTGGTGGTGGTGGTGATGATTGTGTAATGCAGTGATTTTATTTAATTGATTATTTTATCATCCACTTTAATTTTCTTTTTTTTTTTGTTTAAATTGTAGTTTTTGAATTTTGAGTCATGTTGGAGGGTAGTGGATTTTATGTTGGGATGTATGAAAGGTGGGGCTTGTCAGGGATTTGTCCTTAATTTTTTTTTCCCTCTCTTTTGGGAATCTATTTGACCTTGCAGTTGGGGGAGGGGATGATGTTTGTAGAATTTATTTCAGACTTCTGTAACATTTTTTTTTCTTTCGGTGCATATGGTCCGTCAATGTAATATGCATTTAGTGTTTAATGCAGACATGATATTGCAGAAATTTGTAAATAGTAAATTCTGGTGCAAGTCTGTGCTGTAGATGATTGTTGCCAAACTTCACAAGAAACGATTAGCGTGAACATATGTGTGAACATTGTTTGCTCCTGTTGACAATAAAAAATGTCCAAGTGTTATAGTCAATAGTTTGATAAAGAGAAACCTGTTAGAGGTACAAGAGGAGAGGACAATGGCTGTGTTGAGAACAATTAGCCAGTATAGTGCAGCTGGTCGACAAGAATACTGTCTATAGAGGAGTCAACGAGAAATAGAAGTGTTAGGAGCAAAAGTTAGTAAATGAGAAAGACTTATTTGGCGGGAGAAGAGTGCGGGATGTAACTGTTAAAGTAGTGGAGTCGATGTAATTGTCAAGGCAATGGATGTAGTGTAACTAATTGTAGCCGCATATAAGATTAGGAAGATATTCGTATGTTTAAATTCAGTAGCCATTTGTGTCACCATCAATTATGGATTATAAATACCCAAAGTGTATTGTTTGTAATTGATTGGGAATCTTTCAACTACTTTTACTTGGTACGCAAATCTACCACCGAATTCAGTAAATTGTTGGGATGAGATTGAAGGATAATTCCATTATAAGTATTATAGCATGATACGTGAAGTATTAGTCTTTGACTTAGCAAGACTCTATCAATACCACAATGAGTTGATCGACTAGTTTATTGCTTGATTCTGGCCAAAAATAGATGTCTCACTTTACTCTTCAATAGAGAATTTACAAATTTGGAAATTCCATATAAGAGAAAGATTTGAAGGCAAAAACTTTGCCAATTTGTTCCAATTGGTGACAAAAGTATCTAAGTATAAGAAACTAAAAGAAAGAGATAAAGGGCTACATGAAAACTTTACACAAAACGTGGCTTTAATGGAAAGATATAAGTCAGAGATGGATCTAACCAATAAACATATTGAAATAAAAAAAAAATATTGAAATAACTGTAACAAAAATGGCTCTTGACACGCCTTATGTTAGTCCATCATTAAAACTTGACAAAACAAAAGAAAAAATAATGGTTAAGACCTTATACCCTAAAAAAACCCAACTTTAGATCTAGTGCTAATTTATCCTCTTTTTTTTGTATAATAAAAAATTACTAACTTTTACTTGAGTCTCAAATCTACCCCTGTTAACCCTTCGTTAAAAATTTCTCTTGACAACCGAGAGATGACAAACTCCTGAGCACGGGCTGTTCAAGTATCCCAAGCTGAGTGTCTCGAGCTCGAGCTTTTCGACCACGAGAGATGGAAGACTTTTGACCATGAAAGATTGAAGATTAAGCACAAAATCGAAGATCTCCGAGCAAGATGAAAGGAGAACTCTTTTTAGAGTAAGAGCAACTGAAGAAAGTCAACTCTAATTGCTCCAATTTTTACCAAAATTTCAAATCTAATAAAATGTTGTTTTGGGTGACATGGAAATTCATCTCCAAAAGGCATCTTCTTGGATATGAAAATGTTGGAAAAAAAACTAAAGTAATAACGTGGAAATGCCATATCAATAAGGGTGATTTTGAACGAAAGGTTAACAAAGGCAAATACAAAACTCAAGTAAAAGTTGGTCGTTGTTTATGAGACAAAAAAAAGTTTAAGATAGAATTGAAGCTGGACTTAAATTTGGTGGAGTTTGTGACAAAATTGGTATTGGACCAAAAGTTGAGTTTTTTTTTATGAGACCAAGAAAGATATAGGGTAGAATTGAGATTGTAGTTAAAGTTTGGGGTTTTTTAGAGTATAAGGCCCAATGGTTAACGTTAAAAACTTTACGCGTTCGATATCAATAAACTAGATGAAATCTTTGATTTACTTTTAAATGATGGACTGAATAGATTAACTGAAAGCCAAGTAATTCTAAGTAAAAAAGATTTAGTAAACAAAAAATACTACAAGTGGGACTGATCATTGGGAATCAAAATTTCTACTCGAACTTAACTCGACTGGAAAATCGAGATACTAGAACTCGACTCGACTCAGCTGGACATAAAAATCAAGATATATATTCAAGTTAGACTTGGCTCGACTATTAATTTATAAATAAGCTCAGCTCAAGCTCGATCTAAAAAAAAACTCAAAAAATATTGATATGTTATGTAATTATAAGAATACTTATATTTATTTTTTAACTAGCAATATATTTAAACATATCAATAAAAACTCGATTAAGCTCGCAAGCGTATCGAGTTGAGAAATTTGCGAGCTCGACAAGGTAATCTAGTAGCTTGAGCTCGACTCGAAACCAAATGAGTCGATATTGAGTAGTCGTCAACATTGAGCCGAGCTAAGCCGAGCTACTTGCGAGTAACTTAATTCGGTTCACCCCAATGTAAATCTCACAAAGTGAATGGCCAAGATGGGCTGGGTTCCTGATAAGAGCATTTCCTTATAAATTAGCTTGTGATTATGGGCTTAAGAAGAACAAAATCCTAGTACAGGGAGCAATTTTGGGCCAACGCACCCAACAAATCTCACGACCATGGACAAGACATTCCATTACCTAGCAGCATACTGGAGAAGTCCATGTTCTCTCATTCTCTAGAACATACTGCTTGTGGAGCTAGAGAGCATGAAGAAGCCGAGGACTCTACTGTCAGATGGTGATTGCACTTAAATTATCTTTTTAACTAGCAATGCCACGCATGAAATCTCTTTAAATTCAACCAAGTAAAAGTTTAATGAGTATGAAATCTGATTTGTACTTGGGACATACATAAATTTTATAGAGAGCACAAACGTTTTTTCAATCCGGCTTCGCCACTGAAATCGCACGTGTGGAAATGTTGGGAGTGTTTTACGATACATATAGAACACTTCTCTATGTGTATTGTTTGTTAAATTATCCTAGCTAAACTTTGGAAGGTAAACGCCATGTTTGGCATCCGCAATTCTTGATGGGTGCTTCTTTGATCTATGTTCTTTTAACTTATTCGGGGATATTATTCACTTTGGTATTGAGCCACGTGATTTTATCTATTGATGTGTATCGAAGCAATTTCTTATGAGGTCACCCATTTCTATAATGCCCTTGCATTTTACTTGACTATTGGAGTTCTAATGCTAAACTATGTAGTTACACCAAAAATTGCCTGTTGTGAGTTTATATTAGGTAAACATATGTAGTCCAGAACGCTCTCCTCCCGTCTTGCCTAGGCCACGAGGGCACACTTTTGGGCAGGTTTGGACAAGGCTCCCATCGAAGTTCAAAGCTTGTGTGGTTCCGTTAGGAGTGCAATTTCATCTTTTTAACTCTTTTTCGTAGAACCTTTCCTATCACGTCCCCAATCACTAGTTCCGACCATGTAAGTTGACATGTTTCTCAAAACCAACCAAAAATGTATTGTGTGAAAGCTCGATGCCAATGTAGATAATCAATTTGCTCAATCAGATTGTGAAGCAACATAGTAACACATTGATCAAGTAAATGTCAACAGTTTTTCATTCCACTGTGGCACCTTTTATCTCAAGATCGGGCTTTGGATCGACAATTGTCGATATCTCAGCGTCAGTTTTGCTATTTTTGGCAATTTGATGGGCTTGATTGAAAAGTCCTACAAGTTCAACGACTTGCTCGTACAAATTCACAGTTGCAAATGAGTGTGCAAGTTCAAAGACCAATTATGCAGATTTTTATTATTATTTTAATTTGAAAAAGCAAAAAAAAATCTCAAATTATGCCGACCGTAATACATTTACCTTAAACTTTCTTTCCCAAACTATGCTTACTTGACACATAAACCATAATTTTTTTTTCTTGTGACATAAAAGACTCACAATTTGTACTTATGTGACATATTTTCTCTCTGTCAAAATTCCCTTAAATGATTTTTTAGTCAAAACAACGTCAGTCACTTAGACGCCATGTCCATCTATATAGACTGATTTTTAAGGATTCTCATTGATTAAATTTTGACGGAGGGTAAATGTATCACATAAGTGTAAGTTTGAGATTTTTGGTGCCACACAAAAAACTTTAAGATAAATGTGTTATCGTAAACATAATTTAGGATATTATTTACAGTTGCCTTTTAATTTTGAGCGGGTAAAAAGAGAGAAAAAAAAAAGCAAAAGTAAAAGAAAAAGGAGGGGTGGCCCCACGGGCCCGCAAAACGACAGGCCCCATTGATCGGAAAACGACAAGCTTCAGGCCCCGGGGAAGATGTCAGCCAACTTGCTTTCACACGTCGTTTCTGCGTTTCAGCACCGAAGGCCCTCTGTCGCCTTGCCCTTTAACGGTCATATTTCTCGTTTTTCTCTGACGGATGTTCGCCATCTCTCTCTTCTTCACACTTCCACTTCCACTCTCTCTCATTCTCTCGAGAATTCTCCGCGATGCACAGGCACCTCCCCTCGCCCCTCGCCCTGTTCCTGCTTGCCCTCCTCGCCCCCGCGTCGCGAGCGGCGACGGCGCCCGGCGTCGCGAGCCTGGAGCTGTGGTGCGTGGCCAAGAACAACGCCGACGACGCCTCGCTGCAGGGGGCGATCAACTGGGCCTGCGGGCAAGGAGGCTCCGACTGCGGCCCGATCCAGCAGGGCGGGCCCTGCTACGACCCCACCGACATCGAGAGCACGGCGTCGTACGCGTTCAACGACTACTTCTTGAAGCATGGCATGACCGACGACAGTTGCAGCTTCGCCGACACGGCGGCTCTCACTTCGATCAATCCCAGTGAGTGCGGCGGCCTCTACTTCATTTGGGTTTTGCTCAGGGTTTTTGGATCTGAAATCGGCCCGGTTTTATCCACGTTCGATCTTTTGGTATCTACTTAGTCATCTTCTTACCAAACGGATCCAATCGCAATCTTCCAATCAGAAAACAAGCTTGCTTGTGAGCGCCGATATGATGATTCTGTTCTGCCATTAGCTAATTCATTCTCGTTTGTGTTGTTTCAGGTCACGGCAATTGCAAGTTCCCCTCTAGGTAATGAAAGACCGACATGAACTTTCGTTTTAAAATTGCTGTATTCAAATGATGGTTAGGGTTGATTTGGTTTTGGCTCAATCTGGTTGGTGGGAGTGTCTGATCTTATGCCCTGTTTCGTCGGTTGTCTCTAGAATAGAGAAAACCAGTCTTTGGTGATTGAAGAATTTATAATTAGATAGGTCCAAATCAAGTCAGTGATGGATGAAATGTTGGTATTCTTTTTAGTTCTGATTAAGCGCTAATTTAAGAGTCGAGGTCCTCTTGTTCGACAGTATAACGAATATGGTGACTGTGGCACTTTGAACCTCAGTTTGAAGAAGGAAATTGCTCTTGTTAGGACTTTCTTAGTAAGTGATATTGATTAGCCTCTTGAAGTAGATAAACTGATTATTCTCTCTTGTAAGTGTAGGTGCAGAGAAAAAGTAGTATATGGCACTAATGAAAAACGACGGTTTTTTTTATGTTTCTGTGGGACAGCTTGTCGATTAACAATGGCAGTCTTTCCGGTGCATCAACGGCGGTTGGAGTTCAGCCCGCCTATGACAATTTGAGCGGCTGCAATCGGGTCGCTATCCAGCGGTATTCTTTCGTAATCATGAGCATTTGTTTGACACTGTTACACTGGTTATTTAGTGAGCATTGGCGATGAGAATATCTGCAAGCACTTCTACGAAGCATAATGAAAAGTGCATCAGTGGATCGGCGTAGGTAAAGCGTTTCCCTAGTCTGGTATTCAATCGATATCTTCATTTGGGTTAGTGAGATTTTGTTACCCTAGTATCTTTGCATCACGATGTATTTGATACCTGTAAAACATTAACGAGGATGAAATCAGAGGCCTCTGACGGAGGTTATAGTCGCGGACACTGTTTTCTTCTTATTACTACATTAACCTGGGGTATAATCACTGAGAATGTCGTCGATTAATGGCTATTGTTGCTGAGCTTTGAGGGATTGCGTTACCGTAGATCTTATTCACTTGACTTCCCTGCATTCAAGCTCTACAGACACCTGCATTCTCTCTGTTCATCTCTCTTTGGTTGTGCTGAAACCGAAAGACTAGACTACTCACAGAATCCTTCAAGGAACTTCCTACGTTGCTGGGTTCCTTCTGCTTCCGTCTTTGCTCATGTTCCGATTTGAATTTCTACTGGCCTGTTCAACCTCTCAATATTTGGCTGAAAGATGGTGGGCGACGCTTCTATTGACATGTAAGTATTTGCTAATGCTACAGTTCGTTTTTTGCGTGGATCTCCAGATTGTAGGTCGAAAAGAATCACCTAGATTGAAGGTCGATACACTCGCTTTGATCACCGGATTGTAAGAGTTATAATTCCAGCTAAAAGTGAGGATCTTATTAGGGGTAGGAGAACCGAAAACTGTCTTTTGCTTCCTAATTCTTCATCGTGCTGCTGCTGCTCATCTAACTCTGTCAAGTCCCAAGCTAAAATCTAACATTTTGCAACTCAATCAGGTGAAGGCACTCGCTGCCTTTGGAAGGTCCCGTGTGATGCTAGTGTTAGGCGCCTTCGATTGCGGATGGAGACACTACTCCGGTCCCATCTGCTGTCTCGTACTAGCAAACGGTGACTCGTGAATATCTTAGTTTGTGCTCCCTCGCGGTTGAGCAAAACTCAAATTCTAGCTCCCCCTCTTCACCGTACCTTTCGCCATCGTCGGCCATCAGCGAGCTCTGCCTTGCCATTGCCATTGCCGCCCCCAATGACAGATCCCATGACAACCCCTTCCCCTCTCTCTTCACCTCCACCTTTATTTGCTGCTTTCTTGTCGTCGATCTGGTAGCGATGGCCCTACCAGCCATGGGAGGAGCTTGACACAGTGCCGAGCTAGAGAGAGAGAGAGAGGGGACAAGGGATTGTGCAACCTGGAGGCATGGCAGGAGGAGAGGCGTCTGTCATGGAGGTTGAGGGAGAATGAGAGATTGTGTCTTAGAGTGTGGCGAGGATTTTGTTGGGTCGAATAGCACAAGCTCATTACCTTTATTTGGGAGATCACCAAAAGATAGCTCAAATTCGAGTCCGTGAACATATTCAGTTTGACCCATTTTCACTCTAAAACTTATGTCAATATGTTAGAGGCTAATAAAGACTATTAATTGCTCTACACTACACCAATTTTTCGATATGAGACTATTTTAATACAATTTACACGTGCATCTTAACAGATTTGGATAAGACGCAATAAGAACGGGAAAAGTGTCAGAAAAATCCTAAACCTATTGCATTGGTGCTAATTTGGTACTAAACTTTTTAATGGTGCCAATTTAGTTTTAAAACTTTTGTAACAGAGCCAATTCAGTCCTTCTAACTAATTTTGGCCTGATATTGCTGATGTGGAAGCCAACCGGCCTATGTGGCGTGGTTGGCGCTGACGTGGAAATTTTTAAATAATTTTTAAATTTATTTATTTATTTTTCCACTTTCTTTTTTCCCCTTTTTTTTTCTCCTTTTATTCCTCCCCTCCCCTGCTCCTCTGTCCTCCGATGGCTGCCACAGGCTAGGTCAACCTCGCCGGGGCGAGGGCGAACGCCGGCAAGGCCACCCTCGCCGGATCTGGTCCGCTATCGGTTGATGCGGGAAAGAGGGATCTGCAGAATCGTCAAGAATGGACTTAGCATTCCTAGCAAGAGCTCCCCAAAATCCCTGTCTTGGCTCATCGGGAGTTTTGGGGAAGTCGATAGGCGGAGCAAGAGCATGATCATCCTGCGCCCACGAGGCAACAAACAAGGGAAAATAGGAGAGAAGAAATTAGGGAAACCAGGAAAAAGGACCTTGGAGGAAGGGGGAGCGTAAGTGTAAGCAAAGGAGAGAAGATCGGGCGTGGGCGAAGGAAGCTCTAATGGCTTTGGCGGCCAGCAAAGATGATGACGAGGATGAAGAGGAAGCTCCGTAGGAATCAAGCTCGGCAAATGGCTTCTCTGACGCTGCTGCCTCCTCCGATAAGTCTTTTTTTTTATTGATTCTCATTGATCTGGTGTGGTCTTGCCAGATCTGGCAAGGGCGGCCTTGCTGGTGTTCGCCCTCGCCCTAGCGAGAGCCACCCTTGCTCAGGTGAGGCCAATCCTTGCCGGCCATGGCCAGCACGGCCACCGGAGAACGGAGGAGCAGGGGAGGACAGGAAGAAAAGGAGAAAAAAACGAAAGAAAAAAAAATAAATAAAAAATTCAAAAATTATTAAAAAATTTCTACGTGAGTGCCGGCAATGTCGCATAGGTTGGCCGGCCATCCACATCAATAATATCCAGCCAAAATCAGTCGAAATGACTGAATTGGTTCTTCTGACTAATTTTGACTCTAGGTCAAATGATTTATGATTAAATTAGTATAATTAAAAGGTTTAAAATTAAATTGAGATCAATATAATTGGTTTAGTAACTTTTTAAAATTTTTACCAATAAGGACCGAAATGAAAACGGCATGCATTGCAATCTTATCAAGGAGGCAACATACGAGACTTAAGTAGCATTACGTGGTTGTAATCTATTGTTGTATAATAGATTAGGTGTACGACGTCTCTGTTGGGATTTTGGTATGCAAATCTCATAGAAGGTGAATGAGAAATGTGGATGGAGGTAGTTTCACATTGGTTAAAAGAGATGATGGGAGATAGGTTTAATTAAAGAAGCCTCTCAAATGGGTTTGGGCTTTAAAGGACACCCCACTTTTGTGGAAAGGAGAGGACCTACACAAAGTTGGGTCGGTCCTCGCGCGCGCGCAGCCGATCGGGTTGGGGACTGTTCAGCCCATTAACTCCCATCAGTTTTTTTGTTTTGTTTAACCGAACAGACACGATAAGTCATGTCCGAACGGGCATATTTCTGTCTGGAGATTTTTCTTTGAAAGAAGAGAGCTATTCAAGTTCGTGATCCTTCATCAACAAATACGTACGATTTCGTGACTTTTCGTTTTCTTTTTTAACTTCCATTCCCATTTATCTGTTCTCCCCTCCTTTTTCGAAATTGTTGATTTTTGCGATTAATCTGCGAAGTCGCCTTCAAAGATTTCCTTTGAAGAAGTGCCGCTTCATAGGAAAGGCGATTTGTTCTATCATAGAAGACAATTGTCCAAAAATCTTGGGTATCGGTGGAGGGGACAAATTGCCTTGAGGACACAACGTGAATTCGTTGGGCTTGGATCATTTGTTTACATTCGGATTATTCATCTATACTTTATTTCAGGTTTGTCGATCAACTTTGTTTTTTGCACATATGAACACTTAGGTCCCTACTAGTCTACATTACATATCCCCGGACCAGTTGGATCTGGTACATGTACCTCGTATCGTGACCGGTTCTATCCTTCTTTCGTTCTTGCTGCTACTTGCATGAACTGTCGAGGGACAAATTATATCCTTATTCATCCCATCAAACGGATACTGAATTCAAGGCGATCCAATTTCGAAAAGCTTTTGGTCCGTGATCGAGACAGAGATGCGATCGGACCAAAAAGATTACCAAGTTCAAAATCTTCTTGGGCGTAGCAGCTCCATGTGAACGAGATAACGTTGTCAATACTCCAAAATTAGAATAATTTCCTTGCCGACGTACGACGCAAGAGAATCAAAAGGTTTGACTTCATCTTCTTCCCTAACAACTGTTCTTCCCTGCTTAACGCTTGTGGATCCTTCCTTCCCTTCCCCCTCTCCTATAATTAATTAAAAAGAAAAAAGAAAAAGAAGAAGAAGATGGGAATCACCAGCTTTTGTCAATGGCTGACAACGGTGCTCCATATGGAGACTTTACCTAATACCGTCACTATTAACGATCTTGCCAACGTTTAGGTCAACAAACACGAACTCCTCTTGAGGGCAAGCGATTAAACATATTCCATCGAGCATCGTCAATTCAAAATTCGTTTGCGTTAGGAAGAAAATATATTTATGCAAAATGTAACATGCAATATAACGTAAGAATTCAACTGTATGAGCAGCAGCAACAGTGAAAATTTGATAAATTCTCTGGCGAAATTTGGCAGATAAACCATTTCGTTACCGATCGAATGATCATCAACACTGCCTCTCTATATCTCCTAAACCGTCTTCTGCCCCGCAAGACGGCATCCTCTTTGATGATCTTTCCCGGTTAAGCATCCGCCGGAATGAACCGAACCGCGAGCTTGATCCGCTGACCTTAGCTGACGGCCTAACTGCCCCGTCGGATGTGCCCTCGATGCACGATGACATAGAGCTGGTGCGTTCCAGGGGTGGGGCTGTGGGTGCAGCCCCGGCAGGAGGCTGTGGTGGCGGTTCCTGCTGGACTTGCGGCTCGGCCTCGGTGCGGCAAATCGGGCACGTCGAGTGCGAGCTCAGCCACCTATCGATGCACTCGACGTGGAACGTGTGCTTGCAGTTCGGCAATTCCCTAGCCATCTCTCCGTCCTCCAGCGCGCTTAAACAGACTGTGCATTCCTCCGCCGTCGCGCTCACGGCCTCGTCTCGCGCTCCGGCCTGCCGGAAGACGAACATGGGCAGGGAAGCGATGACCAGCGGGTCGAGCCCTGACTTGGGCGGCTCCTCCCTGTGGTGCACGTTGGCCACAGTGAGGCCGAGGTCACGAATGGCGGCCCGGCGGCGGGCCTGGCGGCGCAGGACATACCGTGCATATATGTGGAGGAGGACGACGAGGAGGACGACGACCGAGAGCGAGATGATGGCGGTGAGCATGATCTTGCTGTTGAGGTCGTAGCTCCTTTTCCTTTCCGAGAGCCATGGTTGCATTTTTCTATCATCATGGTCGGACGCCATGTTAGTGCGGTGAGCTGCACAAGCGGGGAGGGATGAAGAAGAAGGAAAACGGAGGAGAAATAGAGAAGAAGGCGTTGATGTGTGATTTGGTTGTGAACTGAAGTTGGTGATTTGTCTGGCTTGTTGCGCTTGACCTGCGGAATGCGTAGACGTTAGGTTACATGAGGAGCCTCATTTTTCAATGGGGTTGACTGTTGAATGTTGACTTGCCCCTTCATTTTTTTTTTTAATTTCTTTTCTTTATATTTCCTGGGTAAATGTTGAAAAATGAAGTATCTCATTGTTTATATTCTGGGTGTTGTTTCACATGTAATGTGATTGCTGATTGGTGGGAAAGCGGATTAAGAATTGTGGAAAGTCTACAAAAATCTCATTGTATTTTTCTCGCGTTGAATATTAAATGTTGTTAGGATGTGGTTTATACTCCCTATCAATATGAATGCGTAGGGGTCCGAGAGGCTACCTCGGTTAGAGTCTTAGGGGGCAGCACCCCCGAGACATCAAGAGGGTTTTATATTTTAAGCCCGTATTTTATTGATAGTTTGGGTTTGAGCCCATAAATTGCTATTGTTATGTATAATCTCTTTATTTTATAATTGAGAGTTGTCACATAAATGTGGGAGGTACTAATTATAGTAAAATCATATACTGAATGTAGCCTTAGTTCAAAGGTGAACTGGGATAAACATTGCGTCTTAATTTCTTTTTCTCGCTTTGCAAATCGGATTTAAAGCGGCACGTACATGAAATAAAGCTTGAGTAGAACTTGATTGTGTACACTGTTCGAATATACAATCAAAAAACTTAAAGTTAATTGGGTGCCCCACATTAAAAACAAACGGCTTTTTTAAACAGGTGGCCATGAGCATTATTTGGTCGCGGCACCACTTTGTTAGCCCTATTCGAGTTTTCCTAGACCGAGCCGCTTTGGACATGTCTTGAGTCTATTACAAATCTTGCTCCGTGAAAGATGTCTCGTGACAACAAAAAGCTGTGTACAAGGCCTGCGTGCTCGATCTCCATCGACAAGGCAGGTACTTCTATTGCCGTCGACATCGCCGTCGACATTGCACCTGTATGGATTTGCTCTCCAACAATCTTGCCGGCTTTGATACCATATATAACTTAGTGGAAACGAGAATAACACGAATCGCAACTTGAAAACACACACGAAGGCGCACCTTGCTCGAGCCACCTAGAGATAACCTCTCAAAATTCAATGTCCAAAGGTCCTTACAAAAGAGGGCAGCATGAATTTAAGTAGCCTAAAATGCTAAAAGAAAAATTCTGATAACTGGTAATTAGAAAGCTATTCGAGACAAAGTAAAGAAAATCCCTACGTACATCACCAAAGATCTAATTGGATAACTCAACAGGAGATAAAATTGCTCAAACTTATAAGATGACTATCCCAATTTCTAAAATCTTATAAACAAAAAAAAAAAAATCAAATCAAATCAAATCACAAACCTTCTAAGTTATCATGTCCTGCGTCGTGATATAGGCTCAAAGCCAATTTGGAATATCACCCGGTCTGAATTCTAAACACCCAAAAGGGGGAAAGAATGTGGAAAATCTAACTCGTGTTGGAATTGAAGGCCAAAAAGTCGTATATCAAACACTGAAAATTCCAGATTAAATCTTTAGTATTCCACAAGATAAAAAAATACTATACAATTTTGACCGAGGAAAAGAAGAAACAAAGGTCACAATTAGACAGTTTTCTTCCTTCTTATGGATCTTGGGAGAAAACTCTTTTAGGAGTTGGATAACAACCCTTTTTCAAAAATTTCGTTTGTTTTGTGAAAAATAAATAATTTGGAAATTATATTCTCAAAGAAGATCACTTGTGTTCCTTATAAAAATGAATGTATGAAAAATATTTTCATTGTCCATGAAAATATTTAGACATAAATTGTTGTTAGTGATAAAAATAATTTTCACCGACTAATTATTTCAAACGAAACAAGCAATCATTTTTAAGGAAACGTTTTCGAAGTCATTTATTTTCCACGAAACAAATAGAGCCTAAGAATCCAAAGCTTTTCATTCATTCTTTTTTTTTTCCTTCATCAAATTGTTTTTATTGCTAATGTTCAATTTGTTTGAATCATAAAAGCTCCCAAAAAAACAAAAAAAAAACTATCTCCATAGTGCACTTCGCTAGTTTAATTATGATAAAACAATATCTTTTCCTATAAAAGAACAAGGGCTTTTCTTCAACAGTATAAAATGTAACTTCTCCAAATCTAAATTTTTTTTTTTATTGAGGACCTTCTAGACCTAATACTATAGTCTAAGCAATTAATATGGCGCTAAATTCAACTAGTGGGGACAAAACTGATCCTTTTTTTCCATGCCAAAAAATGTCAAGCATGATAACATACAATTAAGTGGAATATGAACATACCGTAAAATCTTGGGCATGTCCTTTGATTTCTTTGAGGATTTTGTTGCCTCGATGACTTTGACATTGACTATGACTGAAGAAGACACCATTACTCCCGAAAGCAACGAAGTCATGTCTGAAGATTTTATTGGCCCACCTCGATTTCTAACTTATGACTTTGATAATGCCCAGGGACATCCGCCTCGATGAGTTTAGTTTTCGCTCCGGGAAATACTCCACCGACCACATGAATCGAGTAAAATTTGAATTCTGTATTTAGTACTCCGGAGAATTAAATAACCTGTCTCGTGCGGCCGGTTGATTAGAACCAGTGGTTCGTATTCACGTGTCAAATTCGCCTTATGAATTAGCATCTAGTGGTGTTGTGGATGATAATCTACTCGCCCATGTGATGCCCTTGTATACACAGAATGGATTATAGATGATGGAGAAATTTGCTTCTTTTTTTTTTTTTTGTGGAAATCAAATCAAATAATTTTAAACGATTAAAAAAACCAGTTTTTCAAGATTTGGGTTGTTAATTAAGGAGGCAATTCAATCGGTAGGCCCATGCAACCAAATGATTTCTCATTCTTGGGGGATTGACACTATTCGGGCTTGGGTCGAGCCCAATATGGGAGGCCCAAGCCCAATATGTTGACTAGTTTAGCCGATGTACTGACCAAGTTCATTATGAAGTCATCCTTAGGAATATCATCGCAGATAGGCATCATATTTTGGTGCGAACTCCAATTTTTCCCGGATTTCGGCACGCGTTGCAAACTGCCCCCTGATTTTGCAATATTTGCCATGTCCCCTCTAGAGTCTTCAAATTGGTTGCAATGTCCCCCTACCCATTGATTCCAAACATTTTTCAGTTGGAGCTCTGGCTATGTGCTTGTCACATGACTAACTTGCTCTCTTGTGGAGGGCAAATCTGGCTAGCAACAAATGGTGAATTACATTTTACCACCCAAGTTTTGGCATCTCTGGCAAGTTGCCCCTTGACTTTTTAATTGTTTTCAATGTTCCCCCTAGAGTATTAAAATGAATTTGAAAGCCCCCCTTGACGGTGATCTTGACCAATTTTTTGATCTAATCTCCACCAGAGATCGGCTTAGGTGGAGATCCACTTAGGCTACCTAGGCAAGGGTCGTCCTGCCCTCTTCTAGTATGCATGTGGTGTGTGGTTGTGTCCTAACCTCTACCTAGGCAAGGGTCGTCCTGTCCTAATCTTGTGTGAATATTTTGTTCACACAAGATTTCATAGAAGTGAAATAATGTGAATTATTAGGTATTTTTGATAATAAAACTTGGCACATCGTCACACTGCATCAACATTTGATAATCGTATTATGTTTCTTATAAAATTATGCCAGCGCTAAAGTATTGTACTTTTTATTTAACAAGAAAAAGAAATTGACTTACGGAGTAAACACATTAATTTGTGCTAATAAACCTAATGTGCATATTCGTATCGCGTCTTAATGTTAAAGATTTTCCTCTGTGTCTCTTAATTTGCTAAATGCCTGACCCTACATTGCAAGCTTTAAGAGGTCATTGTATGAAACTTGAAAGATATACAATTTTTGGTTGTTTACCTAATAACTTAAAAAGCTTGGAAGATATTTGGAGGCCATAATCAATATGAAATGCAAAGTATGCTAATTTGATTGATTTTTTTCTGTATGGGCTAGATTTGAGAAATTATTGAAATTGTAGGTCTTATATGAAATTGGCCGAAGTCAACACTAGGGGATATTGTAACCGATTTCAAGACTTTAGCGAAGAAATTGCAAACATTAAATAGGAGGGGGTAACTTATAACAAGTGCCAAAACTTGACAAGCAAAATGCAAATCACTTTTCTTGTAAGATAGATTTGCCCTTTGTAAAAAGAGCTATAGTTAGTCACTTGACAAGCACACGATAGAGGTCTGGTTGGAAAATGGGCAGTGTCAACACTTTAGGGGACATTGCAATTGACTCCAAGGCTACGTTTGATCGTTTGGATTTTTTGTCAGGATAGGATAAAAAATCCTGCGATTTTGTCATATCCTATCTATCGTTTGGTGAACGGCGAATTTAAAGTCGGATATACAACTGGACATCTTGGTGATAAATAAGTTAAAGCTATTTTTAAAATTTTTCTTTCCTCAGAATAGGTTGCTAGTGAGGCCTCGATGGTAAAGGCTCGACACCATGGTAGGTGGTGGCGGTGGCGGTGGGCGACGACGACGAGCGACAAGGAGGTTGGGGGGACAGAATTCTAGTTAGAGGTGGCCGGCCGGTGGCCAATGGTGGTGACGGTCGGCCAGTAGTGGCGGCAACTATGGGCGGCAACGGTGGGCTGCGACAGAGGGCAGCGGCGAGGAGGTTGGGGGGAGAGAAATCTTATTAGAGGTGGCCGGCAGCCAACAATGGCGATCGGCAGTAGCGGCGGGGCTGGGCGACAACAACAAGGGGCAGTGGAGGGTGGCGTTAAGGAGGTTGGGAGGAGCGGAAGGGAAGTAAAATTATATCCCATCTTATCTCACCCCCCATGATAATTTTACCCACATTTATCATATCCTCGATACTTACCAAACACAGGATATGATATAACATATCATATCATGCCTTTTATTCTAATGACCAAACATAGCCCCAAGGGTTTAGCATATCGCATTGAAAAGTTAGGGGGCAATTTGCAACAAATTCCACAATCTGGGGGGCAAAATGTAATTCACTCCAGATTTTGTGTATATGCCATAGATGAAGAAAGACTTTGGATGATAATTGGCTTAATCTGCTCCATTTCCAAAGAGATTGGCAAATTGTTTTTTGCCTGCTCTTGGATTCTAGCTTATAAAAAGTTCAAGGACCGTCTTCTTGTTCATAGAATTCGTGTAGAATAAATGATTTTTATATTGCACACAATCTATGAAAAGTTTATATATGAGATGTGCACATTTAATTGACTTTACTTCCAAAAGTACCTTTTGTAGTGCACATGACATTCTTCTAAATCAGTTTGTATAAACGGAATTTTATCTGAACCGTGTAAACTATAGAAATTATTCTACTAATATTGGCCCAGAAAAGTTCTCTTAGCATGCAGTAATGACAGATATTGCTTCATCCAAACACTGCAACATAAACTTGATTTTCCATAAAGAGAAAATAAATATATACATATATATACACACACAGGAAAGACATTGAAGGTGTGCCATTTTAACATATTTAGCTGATTTGCCCCACATTGAATTAATTAATCAGTGATTACTCTTCACACGCAAACCTAACAAATAGTGCATGTGCATTCAGGAGTGCATCCAAACATAGTTGTTATTGTGTGTTATCATGATAACATCACCCTAAATTTGAAAATTAAAAAAAAAAAGAAAAAAAAGAGAGTATAAAATAACTTTTTATTTGACAATACCCATATATGGTTAGAAAGAAAGCTTCTTTATATTCAAAACAGTTTCTTCACGAAGAGGCAGATGAATGCTTCAAGAGATATCAGAACACAAGGCATCGCTCTCTCGTTCTTGCAAAACATAACATGAAAAGGCAAAGTTCAACTCGTGTATCATTTGCACCTGAGTCCCCAAAAGACCACCCAACTTCTGAGATCTTCCTTGAGTATAAACATCTCCATCAAGCGGATCATACCAAGCTTTTTGAGCTAAGCATATGACCATATCTGTGGAAGTTGCTCTTTTTTCTGCTTCAAAAAGAGATACAAAACTCTGCCCAATATTAATAGTTTCAAATGAAGAGTCACCAACGTTTGTGTCTTGCCTGCAACTGGGCTTACTTTTGCCAAGAATGGAGGGTGATTGTTCTCTTTCTCTCTCCCATTGGAGAGTGAATTACTCAAGACATGACATGAAGATGGCACGACAAGAGAATATTCTTGCTCAACAGGAATCTGTGTAAGTGTAATCACCATTCAAAAGTTTTTGAGCTCTTCCTAGGTGAGCTCAGCATGCAGATCAAAACACATACCAGAAGACAAACCAAGCTAATGCAAGAAAACCTACTTAACCATTTGCAACAACATCAATATATTATGGTATAACTGGGGAATTGATTTGAAAAAAAGACCCTCTAGATTGAGACAAGCCTGACGTGATCATCTCCAGAGGGAAGACAAATTTGACTCGAAGAGAATCTCCTCTCTTGTGTCGTCAACATGTGGACTGGTTCTCCAGCTCCCATCGCCAAATTCCTATTTAAGAAGGAAAATAAATTTAGTTGACAAAGAATGCAGTTCTTTGTGGTCCTACGAGTTCGTTAGGTTTTTTTCTTAATTCCGAAGCATATGGTCTACAATATTTCATTTGATGCCAACAAAGAGAAACGATATGGGCATATAGCAGATATAAACAAAGTTAATAGAAACTAAGAATTGAAGATTAGGTACCTCAGTAGTGATAAAGATGAGGACTTCCTCTCTTCAATCAACGACCATTACTCAGAGAAGCAGAAGATGATGGCCTCGCAGAAATGACATCGTGCGGTGCCCTGTCGTTCTGAATTTGCGAAGAAATGCAAAAGCCGGGCAGTCCATCGGTGAAAAACCTGTTGCCCAAGAGCGAAGACGGGTGATGGATGACCTGCGACTTGTGATGGTCAGCCGAGTCCACAGAAAACTCGTCGAGAGAGCGAAAAGCCGGTGCGAAACTGGACTGAAGGGTTCCCCTTTGTGGAAACGCCGCCGAGCTTTGGCTCAGCAGCGGCGAAGGCAGCGTCAACGGCGTTGGCGAGTTGAACAGAAACCTGCTGCTGCTCCGGTTGTCCGTGCCGGCTGGGTCGGTGCTCCAACCCATCATTCTCTGAAAACTGGGTTCGAACGCCATTGGCGCCGAAGTCGAGAAAAGGGTTTGGCTCATTTCATTCTCTTGTGGATCGCTATGGTGAATTAGAGCAGATTGAGACTGAAGAGAGTGTAGGGAAAGGCCAAGGTCTTGGTTCTGCTGGGTGCTCCTCGACATAATCTCGGATGGGTAACTGCTGAAATTGATAGATGACGCGGCCGAGCTTGTGGGGAAGAACGACCTCATCGTCTCCAACATGGACTGATCGTTGTCCAGCTGCGGTGGCATGAATTGGCTTGTTGCGTTTCTTGAATTGGCACTGATTTGCCTATGGAGCTGAAAATTGTACTCTGGAGACTCTGATTCCTCCGCAACCGCCATCTTGGCCGAATTCCCATTGTGTGCTACTCTGTCTGGGCCAGCAGTGGTGGGAGGGACAGAGCCGGAGTTCGGGAGCCAAGGCGGCAGCTCGGCGAGCTTGTCGATGGCTGCCTTCGCCTTCTTGATGAGCCAGTCCACGGCCTTGCTGGGCCGGTCGTAGCCAAGCCGGTCTTGGACATCATAAAACTGAATTGCGGTGTGAGCCGACAACCGGACACGGCGGTCCCGGGTGCCTTTCGCGGTGTAAACCTTGCTGTGGCGGTCCTTTCGGCCGGTCGACCGAACTATGTGGCCTCCCTGGACCTGGACAATCTCTCCTTCTGTGCTCTTCATTCCCATGTCACAGTTTTGGAGCTTTTTGCATAATTTAAGATAAAGAAGGGTCTTGAGAAAAGAATACGCCTCCTCCTTTTTGGCTGATTCTTCTCCCCTTCTAAATGGATGAAAACGCCTTAACGGGATTTATAAGGCCTCTCCTGCTTTTGGTGTTAGGTCTGTGGTTCTCTCTAGGGCTAATAATTTTGGTGGATAAGGTCTGTGCGTATGGAAGATTCAGATCCTCCTTGGCCTCCTTCTGATCTTGTCTCTGGCAAAGAGAGAGAGAGAGAGAGAGAGAGAGAGAGAGAGAGAAGAAAAGAAAAAGAAAAAGAAAAGGAAAGGAAAGGAACAAAAGATCCCAACTTGAAGCAGCTTCCTGGTACTATCTTCTCTTTGCTTTTGTGGGTTTTCTTTGTTAGTTTGCCCTCCTGTTGCTCTCTAGTCACCTGCAAACTGCAACCACCACTCTTCAAAGCTGATCATTACTGATCTTGCTTCTTCTGTGCTTCTTGTGTCTCAGATCCCAAGGAAACCCCTGTCATTGCACTTTCTGCCCTAGATCCAAGACTCTCTCTCTCTCTCTCTCCCTCTCCCTCTCCCTCTCGCGCTGGCTCTCTGGTGATATTAATGATTCATCCACCTCGAGCATCACAGGGAGGCAGGTGGGGGAACCGAAGGGTGCCTCTCAAGAACAGGCACAATCAGAAGAGGGAAACAATCAGCTACAACATATGGATGCTGCTCGATGCGGCTAAAGATATTTGTGTGTATAATCGCGTGTATAAACAAAAATCTCTTGCATGCTTATCTTATAGAAATTCGGAATGAGATTGGGAAAGGTGAAAGAGACTTAGGACCCCATGCTGAAGAAGAAAGAGTTTTGTGAGAAACAGGAAAAGAAAAGGAAAGAAGTAAAAGTGAAAATCTCGAGTGGCCTTGACATTAAGAGGTGTTGGATGCTTCTGCGGAGGAGTTTAGCGAAGTTAGGTCAGAGAGTAGAATTTAAAAATCTGTGTCGTCATGCAAAATTTCCCCCCATAGGAATAATACATAAGGTCTCTTGTAAATAAGTAAATTTCCAGATGCTTATTAAGCTCGTCTCATAAAAGGAATTTCGATTTTCACGGCGTTATTCACACATAACTCGCGAAAAACGGTACATTGGAAATTATGGGAGTTTGTTATATTCGATTACTTAATAAGAGCGTGTGACACCGATTGATAAAGTCCCAAATGTATGCTCACCCGAAGGCATGTAGCCCACAAATTGAAGAGGTTTTTAATCGCCAAAGTAATAAAACAATGAAGAGTATTCCGATATTGATCAGTTTCGTGAGCATCATCTGCTAATGATTTGGTTTTAAAAAAAAAAATCTGATGATGATTTCTTAGATTTATTACACGGATACCAATTCAGTTATCGACTTTTCAATTCTATCAATTTAGTACTCGACCTTTGTGTGAAATTACACTGTAAACCTTCTAGTCAATTTTCGTGAGAAATCACCGACACGGTGGTGTGTTACGTAGGATGGCCGATGATGATTGGATTGCCATGTCAGCGATTTTAAGCAAAAAAATGACCGGAAGCACTTCAATGGAATTTCACGCAATAATTTAGGAATAAATTGGTAAAATTGAAAAGCTTATAATTGAATTGGCATTCGAAAAAATAGGTTTATGACTAGTTACGTAATTTTCCCTATAAAATTTGTACGTGTAAAATCTTGATAAAGTTGAGTCAATTGGATAACTCAATTGCGTGTGGGACGGGAAGATTGCATACTTTACACAACCACGATATATTGTATTCAATCAAAAAAAGATTATTGCATATACTGATTACATGAATCCAACGGATATAGCGGAAAAATTAGTTCGGACTTGTGTTGTTTTCTTAATGTGATTGTCTAGATCTAGTTTGATAATCCAGTTGTTTTCTCTTTTTTGGTGAATAATAGGCTATGATAAGGATGTGACATGAGGATATCAAAGATATTTTATCACACCAAATCTAGAAGAAAACATATTAGTCAAACTCAAAAGAGCGAGGAATTAATCTCAAGGGATCTTAACCACTTGAAGCCCGTCTATATTTGTAGATATGATGCTTATAGCTAGCTTTATGACCAAACTTGTTATGCACTAAAGTTGACTTCGACTACCCATATATATAAATTCATATGAACATGTGTGTAATCAATGAGAGCAACTCTTCTTGTTTTTCGCCTTCTTTTTCCCAATAAACCTTGCATAAAAGTGACAAGTTAATTGGAGTACGAAAGATGCGAAAGACGACTCTGATACCATAATAAGAATTAGAACATGCAAACCTGTCACGGCGTCAGAGCTGTTCAAAAAAAGAGATTGGAGGTTTATGAAATTCATTACAATTTCGTAATTAAGCTACACGAGATATATTTTAGCACCATTCTTTCAAGGTTGTACTAAGGTTATGAGCAAGTATCGGGTCTTCCCAAATAGCTTTAAGTACTTCTAGTCTTCTAGACCAATCACTACAATTCATATTACTAGACAAGTATGAGATTCATATAAAATAAAGTAATTTGGCAATATTTTAATTAGTCTTGAAGCATCTAAACATTTACTCTTGGAAGATCTAAGGGTCCGTTTATTTGAAGGAAAACTGTTTCTGGGGAAATTGTTTTCTATGGAATGAAAACAACAAGCTTAAATTGGGGAAAACCGATTTCCCTTTCTAATAAGAAGAAAAACAATTTCTCTAAATTACAAAATAAATGAAAAGTTTATGAAAAATATTTTCTTTTATCATGAATTTTTTAGTGAAACAAATCCTAAATCTTTTTTCTTTGTACAGTGAACACATCCTAAACTTGTTGAGGGGTTGTTGCCCTAACTCTAAGGAAAAGAAAAGTTCGAAGCCAACACCCCCCCCCCCCTTTTTTCTTGTAGTTTTCCACTGGTATTAATAATAGAATTAATGTGCCATTAATATCAATATTAAGGCATGATTAGGTCATGGCTGAGCTAATAACTTAGGCACAAGCTATCACCCACTTGGAAGCATAGAAAACAATATCTACACAGCTTTTCTATTACCTTTCCTCTCTGTACTTCTTATTTCCACCACACCAAGAGTCAGTCCAATATCACAAAAAGAGAAGCTTTAAACTAACTGATGACTAGGGTTTCACAAAATAGGGAAACAAAAGAATTAAAAATAAAAATAAAAAAGTAATTTACTCCACGAGAAAGAAAGGGCAAAACATGCTCCCTCCTGCAAAGTGCATGCATGCCTTTGAGCCCCTTTTCTGACCATCAATCATTTCTTTTTCTCAGATAACATTAGTTAAAGTGAAAAGAAAAAAAAACAAAAGTTGTACCAATATTAATAATAATGAAGCAGCAAAAGTTCAGCACCATATTGTATGAATACGACATGATAATAAACAACATTTCCATTGCTCAAGCACAAAAGTGGAACTGCACATTCCACATGGGGTTGCCAATTTTATTTATTTATTTATATTTGCCTCTTCCTATTGATGTAGCTAATTTCATATAGTCTAGCTTTTTAAAAAAATATATTGAATGAACATCGATACATCATTTCATTCGAATCTCATCTTTTGTATTTGCTTTTGTCCGAACTATACCTGGCTGCCTCCTAGTTGGGAACTTGAGAGACAGGCTTATTTGATTGAGAGTTAGGTCTAAAGCCCTCTTTTAGAGTAATTATCTGCTGTGTCAGTGATGGGATTGATTAAAGTGAGTGATGGTACTACATCGTTGGACCCAATTATTGAAGTTCGAACTTTTGAGGAGGAGCAAATGGCCTGCATTAAAATCAATATACATATATATATTTATATGTAATTATATAAGTGTGCTGTCAGAGTGATGTGGGTAGGTAGCATTTAATAAAAAATATATTAGGGCCTGAGTTCTAATACAAAATTTAAATCTATATCATGCTATCATAGTGGTTTGTAGGTTAGCATGTTATCAACAATATAATTATGGACGGGGGTCCCATATTATTGATAGAGGGCTGACAATTTGACCACTTAGATTGACGCTTTAGTATTTTGTTTGATAATGACACAGCAAAATACACGAATTTTTGTTTGGTTTACAATCAAGTAGCTAAACTTTATTTTTTCAATTTAGTGCCTAGACTTTTCAAATGTGGGTTAATGTGAGACTTTCATTCAATAAATTGTTGTGCCGTGTGATTTTGTGGTTTTGCTGACGTGACTCGCTTATTTGGCAAAAATCAAGCCCAACTAGTGATTTCGTTTGCTTACTAAGTAGAGATTATGCTATCCCCATTTAGGTGCTGGGTGTTGAGAAGAGCGAGAGAGTGTGTGTGTACGTGTTAACTTGGACGATCTTGGTCATCCAATATGACTCTGTTAACATAACATTGTTTCAAAAGGCCACATCGGACACCAACGCAAACAATTGACGGCTATTTACCAGCGTTATTGTCCAATCTGGCATTTTTCGCTCGCGATTTAAGCGGAGGTCACATATCAACCCATATTCAATAAGTCAAAGTACTTGATTTATAAATAGATAAATAAATAAAAAGGTATTGGACTGTAAAAACAGGTAAAAGTTCATACAGCTACGGCGTCACTACCCTATTTTTTTTTTATGATACAACTTTTACGATATGTTCTTCTAGATAAAAGTAAGGCCTTAATTATTTACCGGGGCCATAATAATTACTTCTTCTTTTATCGTGAAAAGCTAGTTATGAGCATAACGTTGACAATGACCACAGGTATGGCAATCTATTGGCAGGAAAAAAAGAGAGTTTTATATAACATTGACAATTCACTTTCCCTAAAGTTTAAGGTAGTGCATACCGGTGGTTTTGTATGGATGCAATATCTAATTTGCGTATTAATGAGTTCGGATGGCTTTTTGTTGACTTTTTTTTTTTGCATCAACTAGCCAAAACAGACGTGAGTTGCACGTGAATCCACCTTCTTTTATTTCAATTTATAAGTTACTTCAAATTAGAGAGTAATAAAATAAAAAATAAAGATGAAATTGGTTGCATGGATACAAACTTTTTTTCAAGTGACAAAAGAGGAAAAAAACCTAATCAAATGAATAGAATCGATTTTTATAACATGAAGCTGAAGATATAAAATGAAGAAATTCTTTTTTTCATCTTGACTGCCTCATTTTGTTGTTGTTGTGGTATATATGTACATGTTGAGTCATCAGTCCTCGATTGCTTCTTCTGCGGCTAGAGTCGCTTCTTTTATGATCATGGCGTCTCCAATAGTAGGCTCGTCTCCATTTCCGAAATGCAAAAGAAAGGAGATGAAAGTTAGATATATCAAGATTGAAATAAGATCACACTAAGGGTACGTTTATTTCATGAAAAATGAATTATTAGAAAAAAAAATTTATGAAGAAATATCGCTTGTATCACCTACAAAAATGAATGAACGAAAAATATTTTCATCGTTCATGAAAATATTTAGATATAAGTTGCTTTTAATAACAAAAATATTATTCATTAACTAATTATTTCAAGAGATATAAGCGATCATTTTATTTCAATTTATTCATTTTCTCCTAAACAAACAAAGTCTAGACTTGCATTAATACTCTTGGCCCAATTGGCAACCCTTAGCGAAAATCGCCTCCAAAAACAATAAATTCTCCTCCACACATTTCAAGGCAAGACATTATATCTTACAGAGTACCATCAAGTGCTTCCGACGTGCGGAGGCGCGCAATGTGGAGAGAGAGAGAGAGAGAGGAGGGGTGTTGGTGCAAGATGAGGAGAATCAACCTCGCCCCTGTGGTCGTGTGGTAGCAAGACGATGACGAAGTTGCTAACCGGTCGGGCCGCGGGACGACTGTGAGGAGGTGGGTTGAGTGTGTGGAGAGAGAAAGAGACGACGGGTGTTTGTGCAAGATGAGGAGAATCAACCTCGAGGTTGTGGTTGTGTGGCAACAATGGCGATGATGATGACAAACCGGCCAGGCCGCCGGATGGCTGTGAGGAGGTGGGTTGTGTGTGTGTGTGGAGAGAGGAGAGGATTATGTTGAATTAAGGTCTCCGGTAATTACACCTTATGACATCATGCATGCTGATGCTAATAAATTAGAGACTCACAATCATGATAAAGGATTTTAGTAGATGTACACATTCAAGTATTAATATACATTATCATCCAACGGTTTAGACTTTAAAAATAGTTTGTTGACTTGAATTGAAACTCTCGAGATCCATCAACAGTGCATCGTAATTATGAATGGTCGCGATTCCATCACTTGGGCATCTAAGTGGATCCTAGTTATGCAAGATTTTCTAATATTTGATTAGACCCACCATGGCGATTCACCGAGAAGGTTGAAAATCACACGACAACTACATACAAAATAGACACGTCAGGATTTGTTCTATTTACTTTTTCCATAATCATAACGTCTAATTTTTCAATTTTTTGGAATTGTAATTTGAATTGATGAATATTTTAATTTCCATAATTAATAATAGTAGTAATAAAAAAACGTTATTATTTTAATTTTCTGAGTGGTCTGAGATGTACCATTTAATTTAAGTTTATTTCATAAATCTCTGCATTATATCATATTAAAGCAAAACGTGAAAAAATCCCTCCTCTCTCTCTCTCTCTCGAATATGGTGGGCTAGTACTATCCCTGTCTCCACCAGAGAGAAAAAGATTGGACCAACCGCCCAAACATTTGTATCATGACACGTAGAATAAATGCAAAGAGCGTATACCATAAAAGCAAAAAGGAACTTTAGGGAAGCCTCTCAAAGCTTGTGAAAATATCATAGCCTAGTCCACCCATTACTTCTAATAAAATCATATGATAAATATGATCTAATTTCTTATAGATGGATTAAAATTATGATTCGATTACCTATAGATACTCCTCCTATGGATTGATCATGTGTTTTGCTATCTCTCACGTGGTTTTTATTCTCCTATTTATTTGACGAATTTTGAGAGAATTTCTTTAAGCGCGAGTACGATGTTCCGTCTATCCAAATCAATCAGTACCATATCAAATGTTGCCATTCTTTTGTATTTGGTACGGAAACTGCAACACTTTGTATGTGCAGTGATTGGTTTAGGTGGACGAGAATGCCATTCTGCAAAACTAATTGAAAATCCCTCCCATGTCTACTTGCCTGGCAAGAAAGAGAAAAAAAAAACATTTGAGATTTGCAAGCGGTCGCATAGGCACAACTACAAAGGCCATCAGCCAACTTGATTCTTCACTTCACGAGAGTGGTTTGGTCCGAAAGGGATCTTTGCGTCCTCCCGAAGGACCAAGTCGCTCGTCCACTTTACTAAGGACAATGTGTAAAATGTCAATGTATCGGTGTCTTTCATCAATCGAAAGGAAAGTGATTTTTCAGGAAAAAAAACCAAAAGCCCAAGAAAGTTTCCAAAAGGAAGAATAACATCAGCAAATTCGTGAGTTCGGCCAACACGATTTAAGAACTTCCCATATTCTTTTGGTTTTTTCCATGTATTCTTTCGAAATTCACTTTAAAAATTCGAATTTTTTTATTATTTTTTTTAAAGTAGGACATAAAAATCCAATCTTTTTTGGCCGGTGCTGTTCTTAGAAACGTTTCTCGTGGGCACGCCGGGTTTTTGCAGCGACGCATTTCACGGTTCAGCTCGGTTTCTCTCCAGCACGAGTCCCTCCCTCGCAGTGCCAAAACCTTTTCACACACCCATTTTGGTGGTTCGTGTTCAGACACATCTCCCACATCAGAGAGAGAGAGAGAGAAGAGAGAGAGAGGATTGATTCCTAGGAAGAGGACGAAAATGGCAGAGGGGCCAGAGCCGTCTCGTCTGTCCGCTTCATCGTCTGCGTGCTTCGTGAAAAACGTGAAAGCCACCAAACGGAGCTCGCGATCCGAGGCAGGCAGGCATTCAATGTCCCCTCTCTCTCTCTCTCTCTCTCTCCTCTCTCTCTCTAATGTTTTGTCTTCGTTCGAGGAGGGGACTCGACGGAGTTACTGTTCAAATTGTCAGTGTTGCTTGTTTCGGCCAGGAAGGGGGGAAAAAAAACCAGAGATGACAGGAAATGGCATTGTTGTTCCTCTTTTGAATTTGATGCACTGATGATGGCAATTCTATCTCAAAACCCAATTGCCTGCGGTCAATAAGGCGCACTCCATTGGACATAGCGCCGGCTACCTTCCTCGCCAACGAGAGGGACATAAAATTGCCTCCAATGGTTAACATTTAGAGTAATTTTAAGGGTTTATACCATAAAAAAAAAAACTCCAAATTAATATACATGTGACAAATTTACCATAAACTAATTTTTTAAAGACAAAAAATTCAAAACTGGTACATTTGTGACAAATTTACCTCAAATTGGTACGATCGTGACAAATTTACCCTCCGTTAGTTTTCGTCAAATTTTACCGTCAAATTGCTGAGTTTGATGACACGTGACAGTTGATGGAATATATCAGTTTGAGGTTTTATCCTTCGTTTGTTACGGGTGTGCCGGTTTGGAATTTTTCAAGGTATCAACCCGATTTAACGGAAACTAACAAAAGGTAAATTTGTCACAAGTATATCAGTTTGAGGTAAATTTGTCATAAATGTATATGTTTTTGGTAAATTTATCACAAATATACCGGTTTGGAGTAAAAAATTAGTTTTTGGTAAATTTATCGTAAATGTATCAGTTTGAGGTAAATTTATTATATATGTATTAGTTTAGAGTTTTTCGTGGTATTAACCCTAATTTTAATAATGCGCGGTAATTGACGACGAAACCGGTATCTTGAATCATGTGGGTAAGTAAATTGGGGGCTAAACTCCGCTACGATGAAGAGAGAAATGATCTGTCGTCGTTTGTCTTTCAAGATATGCTTGAAGGAAAAGAAAAACAAGTTGCTCGAAATTAAGCAGATTGGCTTTCTTCTAATGGAATTATGCGTCGAGGTTGGACTTTCTGGAATATCTTTTAATTTTTCATGCTAAATAAATCTACTATCTTAAATTTACTTTCTTTTATGAATTGCTCACATATTGTTGACCTCTCAAGTTTCGACAATGCAAAATTCACTTCCACTCATATCAGTAGCCTAAAAATTCCGATCCCTCTGTTCATAAAATTCTTAATCTCTCTCACCCCCAACAAAATACCGACCACCACCATCCACCGCCTCAGCTGTCGACGCATTGCCACCTGCTCAACCACCTATATCATGATTCACGGCTATCATCATTTGTTCAAAATTATCAAAATTACATAATAAAGCCATGCCATTCTCCAACAACTCGAATCAACAAGTCAAGGCTAGCTTCTCTCTCCATGGATAGTGTGATATTTCCAAAACTACAATGGGGTCATCATAATTTAGTCAAAATTCAGAAAATATCACAATAATTTGTCCAATAACTTTCTTTTTTTGGGTCTGACTTTTCTCCAATAACCTTTTTTTTTTAATCTGAGTTACAAGGTAAAAAAAAGAAAAAAAAAAAAAGGGAGCACTTGCTTCCTTTATGGATATAAAGGCCTACCATGTGTGGAGCTCTATTAAATACATACAAAAGGCGGCCTTTTTCAGCCAACCCTAGCTAGAGAGAGAGAGAGAGAGAGAGAGAGAGGCTATAACCATTACATAAACTGCAAAAGCCAAATGTTTAGGCTTTACTCATTGGCCGTTTAGCTGGAATTTCCCAACCACGAATCTCAACTTAGTTTACTGACTTTATCACATCGGAAAATCCAAAAATTATATATATTAAAAAATAAATAAATAAGTAAATAAGATGGAAAAGGTTGACGATGCACGTGTTCTTGCGATCAACATCAAAATGGGGGGTACGATTGAACATTTTCGCATACTTGAGCACGCGTGCGTGCGTGCTGGGGAGCCAATCAAACCCTGCCCAACTCCGGTGGTAACTTTGGTCTTTTCTTTCCTTTCCTTTCTTTCTTCTTTGTTTGTATAAATAAGACACTTTCAATGCACATGCAATTATGGAATCCTTCGATTAAAATAAAGAGGCGAACTATATTATATGAGAAACGAATTTCGTTGCATTAATTTTCTTCTCGTTAGACCGACGGCGTACGCACGACTTTAATTAACATCATTTCAGAGAGCTCAGAATAGAATTTGTCCATTGATGTACCTTTCCACATTCTGAGCGTCTTCGAAACGTTTGAGTTTGTCAGATGAGATCTTTTGCTTTATTCAGTTTTAAGTTTTTTGCAACTTCGAATTTTTTTTAGAAGCTCATTTTAGGCTGATAAATTCCAGACCCATTAGCTACGACATAAATTGACGGGCCTAGACACGAGCCGAAGTCCCGACCAATGGCTAGGCTACGAAACAATCCGCGCTCGAGAATGTCGAGATTCATATTGCTCGTGTCGTGTGCCCGATCGACGTGGACGGATCCTCGTCTGGATCAACCTCACGAGTCATCCACAACTAACGAATAAAATACCAAATCAATGAGGTCATTGCTTAGACAATCTCCTCAAGCAATCTCTCTCTTATCTCTCTCGCACACATTTTCTTTAATGGCCTCTTTAGCGACAGCGAAATGCCGTTATCTTAAAGAGACTGTGGAGAGCAACATCCATTTTGGACTTGTGTAGAGACTTCGCCATTGCAAGTCCTCCAAGGCAACTCTTTGTCTCTCTCTCTACGCATTTATGCTGAGAGGTAGCTGTATCCTCAGCTGGTCATTTTCAACATTGACTCCAAAGACAGCAGTTCACAACTTATTAGCTGGTTTCGGATCTTTTCCTCTTGGGCATGCTCAAGTTGCTCCACTTGATCCCAAAATTATTCCCCAACTATATGTGCCCCTCCCCTTTTTCCCAAGTTGATACCTACAAAAGGCAAAAGAAAAAAAGAAAAAGAAAAAGAAAAAGAAAAAGAAAAAGAAAAACAACATTCTAGAGAAAACACATTTTCCCGATCTGCCGAGGAATATGCTTTCGCTATGCGCCCCGAGTATCTTTTATATCTTGGGTCAGAAGATTCGATTCCTCATATGCTCGACTTTTGCCCTGGTTATTCTGCTACATGGTACCTAGCCTCTCGTGTTGTCTCTTGAGCTTATATGTAACAAGTTACTAAGAAGCACTCACCGTTTTTTTTTTTTTTGCTTTTTAATAATAAGATTTCGCTGGTGGTTATCCTGATGTTGAATTGATTAATTAATTAGTTATGACTCTTTTCAGAGGTCTTTTGAGCAGTTTGTTGCACTTATGTATGTGGTCCACATCACATTGTGTTTCGTAAGATTGGTCCGAATCTGTCCAAATCCATGTGATCTTTGTCCTTAGACGGGAGAATTTAAAATTGCATAATTATGGGGTGTTCGAAGTAACTTATGTGTCACGTCAATTTCAAGCTTCTTGGATTCCTTTGGATTTTATTTTTTTTAAAATAAAAAAATAATTTTTCAGCTCTTGGGAGAGATGTTGGAATAATAGCCCACACAAACAAACAATTTGGCGTATTTGCCCGACATAATTGACTTCAATTTCTTTTCATTTTTTCTTAAAATTATCTAATAGATTGAACAGTGAATTTTATTGTACCACTGTTGAAATTGTGCAGGAGATCTGTATTGAAATCAGCACCCTCTCTGCTAATGAAGAAATGGTGGAGACCAATCTTCGGATCAATTGAAAGCAACATTTTATTTGGTCGGTCGACGAAATTGACATCACCTATTTTTATTTTCTCTAAAGATTTATTAATTGCAAAATGTCTAAAATCCTCGAATAATTTTACCTTTTCTCAATATATGATTTTGTCTATTAGATACCCGATTAGTTGAATTGGTAAAATGATTGAATTTTTGCAAATTAAAATCATTAAAAACTGCGTAATGCAGAAAAAGAAGAAGAGGGTTTTCCCCCAAATGCATGATAGTGTTGAAAAGCGCTATGAAATTATTATATTGATATCGTAAAATGGGCTATTTTCTCGGTTTGTTTGGCGGAAAATAAATGAGTTAGAAAATATTTTCCTAAAAATTATCGCTTATATTGCTTGAAATAATTAATTAACGAAAAATATTTTCATTATTAACAACAAGTTATATCTAAATATTTTCGTGAATAATGAACATATTTTTCATTTATTTATTTTTATAAGCGATACAAACAGAGCCTTAAAGCAGGGTCGCTTTTTATTTATTTATTTATTTCCTAAATCATCCTTTTTTATTCATCAAATCTCATCCTAGTCCTGATCAAGATTATTACCTTAGCCCTGCCTTATCATCTGCACGATTAGTTTGTCCTTGGTCACCTTAATATAACGAATGCGAGGGGCGATCTTTCCACGTGTCGTATTCGGACTCTTTTTCAGCTGGAGCAGTTTCCAAAAAATGAATCATTTCCCTAATTATTAATCAAATGACATTATTCTATGTCTCATTGAATTTGTAGGAAAAAAAAAAAAAGATATAGGGGGAGAACAATTCAGGCCCAAGCCCAACGAGTAGTTGACCAGTCAATGGGCTTCGTTATCGTTTTATATTTGCAAACTTTTTCACGTTGAAGCCCAACTTTCGTTCAACTAGCGAGCCAGTGACACTCTCGTTCTCTCGCGCATGAGCTTCAATGGTGTCTCTCTCAAACACAAGCGTCTCCTCGATCTTGTCCGTGCATGCTCAAGGAGCGGTTCTCTTGACGCAACGAGGATCCTCCATGCGCTCACCATCACAGTCGGACCCTATAGGAGGCAACCCATCTTTCTCTACAATAATGTCATCTCTCTGTACGCCAGCCTCGGCGAATTGTCAGCCGCCCGCAAGGTGTTTGAGAGTATTCCCCAGAGGAACGCGGTTTCGTTTAATACCGTTATTACCGCGTACAGTCGATGTGGAGATGCGGAGGAAGCTTTGGCTGTTTTCTCCGAAATGAGAGGTCGTGGGTTTGGTCTGACCCAGCACTCGTTGGCTGGGGTGTTGTCCTGTCAGGCATTGGACTTGAGTTGTGGGATTCAGTTGCATGGGATCGCGATGAGGAATGGGCTTCTTGATGCCGACCCTTTTGTGGGGACTGCTTTGTTGAACTTGTATGGGAGGCATGGCTGTTTGGATGATGTTATTGGGGTTTTTGAAGATATGCCTTTCAAGAGCTTAGTGACGTGGAACTCCATGCTGACTTTGTTTGGGAATCATGGATATTCTGGAGATTGTGCATATTTGTTCCGAGATATTATGAGAGAAAACTGTGCCTTGTCCGAATGCACTTTCATGGGCATCTTGTCGGGGTGTTCATGTGAACAAGACTTGGTATTGGGAGAACAGATACATGGTCTTGTGATAAAAAATAGATTCGAGTCAGTGTCCTCTATTGTGAATTCGTTAATCAATATGTATGTTAAATGCCAATACGTATGCTTGGCGGAGAAAATGTTCAAGGAGCTGCATGTTCCAGATGTTGTTTCTTGGAATATAATGATTTGGGCTTGGGCAAAGACTGGAAAACCTGAAGTAGCTTTAGAACTCTTCAGTAGAATGTCCAGGGACGCGCACTTGCCTAACCAAGCGACTTTTGTAAGTACTGTCAATGCTTGTACTGGATTTGAAGTCCAAGCTTATGGAGAGTTTATGCATGCTAAGATCATCAGAAATGCTTTTGAATCTGACGTTCTACTAGGTAGTGCTTTGGTTGACTTTTATGTGAAGTTTGAAAATCTCGAAGCTGCCCATCGTTGCTTCAATGAAATTCGTGAGAAGAATGTGGTCTCTTGGAGTGCTTTGATATCCGGGTATGCAAATAGAAGCTCCTCTACGTCATTATATCTACTGCGAGAGATGGTTAGATTGGGGTTCCAACCAAATGAGTTCTCATTTTCTGCTGTTCTCAAAGGATCATATGCTTCAGAGCTACAGCAACTACATTGCTTGATTACAAAAATGGGCTATGAATGTAATGACTATGTCTGGAGCTCTCTAATTACCTCATACGCCAAAAATGGGCTCATATCTGGCGCCATGGCCTTTGTAACTGCTCCTGGTGAACGGCTTTCTGTTGTCTCTAGCAATGTCATTGCTGGTATATATAACAGAACCGGCCAGTTCCATGAGACACTGAAGTTGCTCTCTGCACTTGAAGAGCCTGATGTAGTGTCCTGGAATATTGTTATTGAAGCCTGTGCTCGCAATGGTAATTATAGAGAAGTTTTTGAACTTTTCAGCTACATGCACATGTTTGGAGTTCGACCAGACAAATACACCTTCGTTAGCCTTTTAGTTGCATGCTGTAAGCTTTACAACCTTGCTACTGGGAGTTCTGTCCATGGTCTGATGATAAAGACGGATTTTAGCCGCTGTGATGCGATCGTGTGCAATGTTCTGATGGACATGTATGGGAAGTGTGGATGCATCGGGAGCACAGTAAAAACTTTTGATGAAATGTCGGATAGAAATATCATCTCTTGGACCGTGCTGATATCTGCTCTTGGAGCAAATGGTTATGCCAATAATGCATTAGAAAGGTTTAGGGAGATGGAATCAGAGGGTATTCAACCTGATGGTATTGCTTTTACAGCTGTGCTTACTGCATGCAGACATGGCGGGTTGGTAAGAGAAGGGTTGGAGTTGTTCCAGTTAATGAAAACTTATTACAAGGTGGAACCTGAGATGGATCATTACCACGGTGTGGTAGATTTATTGGCCAAAAATGGGCATCTTAAAGGAGCGGAGGAAATGATTACGAGCATGCCTTTCCCACCAAACGCACTAGTCTGGCGCAGTTTTCTTGAGGGCTGCAATAGACTGCATAAAAATCAAGTGCTGGAGCTAGCAGAGTGAGGATCGCATTTTCATGTATTCCATAGAATGCGTACTGAGGTTGTTAAGTCCTAAGCATGCAACCTCAATAACTTAAAGTCGTATCATCCACCTGCCACCAGAATATCATTGCTAGAAGAGTATTGCCACTGAGGCTTGCAATGAGGCCTTTGAAGTGGTGTTAAATCTCAGAAGATGTGGAAATATGCAGATGAATATAACCGCACAACTAGCGAAAGTTATTTCTTATTTACATACCCAGGAAAGTTGTTCTTCATTGCATTTGACTGACTTAGACTAACTGAAGGTGCTCAGCCATTTTCTGTTGTCTTAGAGCAAAGTGACCTCCCTGAAGGACATGCACTTTGGCGTCTAGAGATAATATCGTGCCACCTTCCCTCCATCTGCTAAGTCCATTGCCAAACCAGATTCTGTAATCTTCCCTTTTCTGTCCTGACCAAAATATGGGCAATTCAACATGGTGCTAGTTCTCTGGACATCAAGGGAGCTCATCTTATTTCCACCTTTCAGGTAGGCAATGCCTGGGGTTGTTAATCATAGAAAAACGTATTTGTAACCAGAGAAATTATCGGATTCTGAATTGATGGTAGGAAGACTCTTTTCCCCTCTTCTCTCAGGTACCATATTTGTCTTTTGGACGGTGACTATGACTGAGGGAAAATGGTTCTCTCTGCACCGGAAGAGAGATGGTGAATTGTTATTATGTTAGACTTTCTCAATTCCTATAGCTTCCTAAGTAATTGAAGTACATAGACTCGTGCGCACTGTATGTATTCTTGTTGTGCTAAGTGTTATTATGAGCAGCTTTGAATCGTACAAATGAGCGATCTCGTCCTTCTTGATCCAAAAGGCATTTTTTTCCCTAATAGCAAAAAGGGAACTGAAAAAAGGAAAAAACTCGGCCTTTTCCATCTCTTATTCATACAAACACCGCGCAACAAATTGTCCACGACATCGGGGTGATGACCAGTTTTGCAGTTCTAAGTATCGTTTTTGTGATCAATTTGTTGGGTATGGAGGCTCCTCTAAGAAAATGGAAGAGCACTAAAATGGGTAATTGTAACTGCTAGAACCAACCCTCATCTTAGTCTGTGATTTACCACATTGGGTCATGCGTAACAGTTGGTAGCGTTTTTCTTGTGCGCGCCAGGTAGCTTCACAAGCTCATTTTTCTAATAATGCTAGTCACTCTCAAAATTTTAGCATTCGATCATGCCAAGTAATTTTCAGCACGCGAGACAGGATTTTGCTCTTCTTGGGTATCTTCGTGATAGTATCATGGAACCCAAGGAACGCGCCGTCATAGAAATTACAGTCCAGGTTCTTCGACCCAATGAGCGTGGCACACCAGGTGCACCACACACAACCACTGCCCCTGCATCAATTCCATAGCTAAAGAAGCGTCTATAAATTGAAATTTCTGAGCACACAATCAATTTATTTGAGTACTTTGGGAAGCTACGAGAACAAGATTGGAGCTTTCATCTGCGGCATACATAACAGTTTATGAGAAGCCTCCTAAAGGAACAAATGAAAGCTCATGGCAGACGACCGGATTGCAACATTAGTGATCCGTCAAAAGGACGTCAATTCAACCGCATACGAATATAATCAGAACACTCTCTCCAAAACATACCAGGGAGAGATCCATGTTCAATACACATTGGAGGACGCCCAGAACTGGAGCTAAGCAAACCGTAGGCACAGATTTTTACAAAAACTTGCACAGTATTTCTAGCAAAGGGGAAACCACCATTTGAGCATTCATTTATCCCACTCCAGATCCAGAAGTTGTTTGTCCACCTTCGAGAGACTTTCATCTGCTCCATGCCGCCGATTATTGGTATAGCGGTCCCAACCCATGATGTGAGGCAAAGCAAACTGCAAAACCAGACTCTCATAAAGAACATGCTCCTAGACTAGAAAAGATGAAAGAACAATTGGAAGACAAAAAGGTGCTCCCGTTCAAATCATTGAACTGCCACTAGGCCTATTTCCCATAGAGATGTGCCCCAGAAAATCATAGATTTATAGACATGAGAGCAGCTACTAAAACAAATATTCTTCTCCAGTCTCCACTTTAGGCAATCATCGATACCCTTTAGGCTGGGCAACTTCTAACTATTGTTAGAGGGCTAGTAATAGGCGTTAGCAGAATAGTAATGCAGCTTACAGGTGGTCTGATCTAGGTTGTAAAAGCAAGAAGCCTTCGGAAGGATTTAGAAGCCATGGTATTAATCAAACAGGGAGGGACAGCTATCATTTCCTATTTGGATATTAGAAAAATCTCTCCTTTTCCAAACACAACACAAACCCCACCCCCCACCCCTTTCCTTCTACCCATTTTCCTTCTTATCAACAGTTTGCAAGGTACAAAAACATTGTAGACAATTAATCAATAGAAGCTATATGAAAAAGAAAAATAGTAGGGAATGGAACTACTTACTGTCACAATCAATTAGTCATTTGCTAAATGCTAAAGTATGAAACACAATTACCACTTCCATAAAGAAAATAGAGATAATAAGTGAAGACATACACTACACGCTGTCTTCATGACAGCAAATTCAGCAGCTGTAACAGGGACAGTAAATCGTTCATTCGTTTTCAGAATATTGTTTGTAACACCTGCAAGTGAGAGAGTTCACATTCAAGCATGTGCCAATGAATTTAAGTAAATATACAGATATTCACATTATATAGTTTTAAAGATCTAAGCTACTTTGTGAAATCAGAAGTCAAAATTCCGACCTTCAAAAGCTACAAAAAACAATAATGAACAACACCCATCCAATCAAGCAACTTTTCTATAATGGGGGTCAGGGAACTAATATTTATTGCTTTTTAATAAGGCTCTAGCTGGCAAATTGCTACAGCGTTGAGAATGCCTATGGTGTTTCAACATTGAGCATGATGGTCCTTAAAGGAAAATTGTGGCAATGAAGTATGGCTTGGAGAACAGGAGGTGGATTACTAGAAACAGAAATACACTAAATATGAAGGTGGATTCAAGAGGGTTGAAAACAGATGCGGACCCAGGATCTAGGGAGAGGGGGTGCAAAGGCTAGTACATCACACTAGTGCATTATGAGAATTAGTTAGTTACCCAAACTAAAATTAGAACTAGCTGTTATATGATCATGCTAGAAAATAGACTAAAGTATTCTACAGATAAATCAGCTCCTACAAGGTTACCAAAATCTAACAAACACAATATTGAAGGGCTGCATAACTACCAATTCTAGAACCACAGAAACACGGTACTTACTCAGAGAAATAAAGTAGCCACCCCCATCGGCATGAGGCTTAATTGACAAGCTCTTCCTCACTTGACCAGCATTGCTGCAGGAAGAGTTTCTTGTCAATGTCATCATGTACAACACAAAAGTTGGTAATGACTTCCAATTTCCAAAGACGCTCAAACTATTGCAACTCAAGCATACATACAGTAAAAACTCTAGGTAGAATAAGAAACATCGAAGAAAATAAATAAATAGGCGGAAAAAAAAACGGGGCAAGCCATATGAAGTTAGAGGAAGGCAAAGCATTTAAAGATCTATCAGAAGCAAGTTAGTCTAACCTGGACAGCATTGAAGGATCGTGAAAGAATTCACATGACTCTTTTGGACCCAAACTTATGAGGGATCCAATCTCAGTGGCTGACAAAGCAAAAAGCTGTAGAAAAGCAACAAATACAGAATACTTGTCAGACAAACCATGCATGTCACATTTCTTTCATTGTATTATCAAGCATATTTTTAAAGAGACTTCGTGTAGAATAACTGCAAATGAACTTGACAGACAGACTATTGCTTACCTGTCGCTTTTCCCAATCATACTTGCGCTCACCAATAGCAGGCCAAAATCGCAACATCATGACACCATGTCTATTGACTTTAAGACCAGCACCAGACTATTAAATACAAAGGATAATACAGTGAAAACAGAAAGCGGTTAAAACATGTTTTGTGATATATTCTAATGAACACGAGGAACACAGACATACCTCCAATTTACTGAAAGTAGGGAGAACTGGGGACAGAGAGAGTGCAGCTTTCCCCTTATATACACAATATGGAGCAAATATCCGATTTACAGTACCTCCTGCAAATTCCATATGCACATTACAGAGATGAGGAAAACAATTGAATCATCACAAGAGGGGTGAGAGAGCATTTAGCAATGCCTGTAAGCTGCATACAATACCTGCGGCATTAAAATTTTGTTTTGTAGTTGAATACCCAGCCTTGGAAATATGAGAGTGACCATATGAAGAAACTCTACAACACACGGCTTCCCCCAGTAAATTTCTTCCAGACAATCCCATCCTATTCACCATCAGACAATAGTCAAAATGTGTAGCTAAATGATAGGACAAGCTAAATATTAGCAAAGCTGGGTAAGTGTCGAGAAACTAACCATCCTCTGCACCATACGGGCATTAAATGGCATAAAATGGGAAAAGAAAGGTGCCAAAAATCTCTAAGGGCCCTGGTCAACCGTCCATTAATTCTATACATATAGAGCACTTAAACCAGAGTACCATTCTAACTCCTAACCAAGCCCATACAATTCAACATAAGCTCCACTCAACTCATACCAAACTTAATTGAGTATTTTTTGTGTATATCCCAGCTCAACTTTACTAGGTAACTGTATAAACCAAGCACAGCTCAATGCGACTCAATTTTCATCAAGTCATACACGAGCTTGAGCTCATAAGCTTGACATTGTCACTTATGAATAACACTCCTCAATAGTAAAATACTCCATGCATTGAGTAAATTTAAATATGTATATCATCTTTTCAAAATGAAACTGACAGCATTAATTTACGTCATCAGACCAACTTCCAAAAAACAATTAACAGAACAGCACTCTTATCCAACTAAAAAGTTACAAGACCAAGGGAAAAAACACTGACTAAACAAAAAAAATAGTACGTAAATACAAAGTCCATTTAAGCAAATTGTTATTTCAATCATGATACCCAATCCTCCATAGCTTTCTTGTGAAATGATCCATGAACTTCAGGGGCACACCTACAACAGAACATTAATAGTCAAATAAACACAAATATAATGGGTATAAACATTTCAAATAGCAAACACAAACACAGAGTATTGGTAAATTTATCATCCCACAGAGAGAGAGAGAGAGTTATTATTATGCGATCACAAGATCATCTCAAAGCATGGACTTCCATCAGTAACACAAGAAGATCACTGATTTTGCTGAAAATCATAAAGACAGAGCTTACAGTTCAGAGAAGATGGGACTTGGTAAGTCGTTACGCCTGCAGGTTCATCCCTTATAACTTTTGCTACTCCATAAATTTTCCTTTCTTAGATTGAATAAGAAAAGGGATAGGGAAGAACCATAAAACCATGCTTCAATCATTTTTATGAAGGTAATATAGCAAGCAAAGGCACAGCTAAGTCTACATTTTAAATACCAAAGTTCAGAAGATAAATATCAGACTCATTGAATCAACATGAGCACAGTGACAAAGTTGTCAATCACCTCCAGCTGAAGTGGTGCATCGAGATTTGAAGTAACAACCAACTGAAAATTTGGGCGATCGACTCAGCCTCGGTACAGTTGATAACAGCCAAACACCAATGTAATCTCAGTCGATATTCTGACCATACGAAAGAGGACTAAACTCTAAAAAAAGCACTAAGATTTCCCAACATACTAAGAGCATAACGCATCGAGATTCAACAAGCAAACACACCAGTAACCATTCTCCTTCAATGCCAGGCAAAATTTTCAATCTTTGCACGTGAGCCACGTACCATATGTGAAACTTCCCACAACTCCGAGAACCCATGCCAATGAGCAAAATATTAACTCCCCAGATGACAGAAATTATGAAACCATTCGACGTAACATGGTCTCCCCAGCATTACCGACCCTCGCGAAAAGAAGAAGAGAAAAGGATTTAGCCCTCTGGGTTTCATTTCTGACCACAAAAATTTCAACTTTTAGCCCTAGAACTCCATTCCCAGATCAACTTTTCGGAAATTGAAACTCCACTTTGCAGAATGGAGAGCACGATCCGAGTAGATAGAGAATCGAGCAACCACAAATCATATAACAGAGAGAGAGAGAGAGAGAGAGATGAGAGTGAAGTGAGGAAGAATGCCTTACTCAGTTTCTCCAAAGCGAAAAATGTAAACTCAGAAAGTCAGAGCACGGATTGAAACTCTCGAACTCTCGACGTTTCAACTTTCCAGAGTCACAAAGTCGAGACCTATAGCCCCAGGCGGCCTTGTCCGTGGATCCAAGCTTAATTCAAGATGAGAGTTTTCTAGGGTTTTGGTTTTTCTTCGTCCTCTAAGAGGGTGAATGGTAATCATTCTACTTCAGAAATCAACTTCTAGGTAGAAGTTGATTTTTCTACTTCTACTCCAGAAATTGATTTCTGAAGTAGAAATGCGTTTGGTAAAACAGGAGAAAATTTTTACTTTTGAAAGAGAAATAATAATATTTTAATATTTTTTAA